>DWNE01001591.1:0-21461 GCA_018249875.1 Cecropterus toxeus | reverse complement strand
TAGATTTCTGTTCTGGGTCTGGGTGTTTGTGTATTCGTCTTTGTGTGTCCATGACACCCACGACACAGGAGAAAATCGTAGTGTGGGGCTATGAGTGTAGAAAGCGTCTTTAAAAAAAATGCGCCAATTAGATCATCAATTCTTAAAGATGCGTGATTTTATCGACTTGTATTTGGCTAACGAGAATTCGAGGGGTTTAACCTCGAATTTTCATAAACTATGTTTATTCGTCCTCTGCCGCTTCTTGGAAACATAGTTGTTTAATGTTTTGTAAACGTTTCCCGTAGTCGCTATCGATTAGGTCTTCACCCACGCTATGTTCTGCCTTAAGTGAGCTTGTAGTTCAAGGGTAGAATTACGAAATTTATAAAATGAAACTAGATATAAATCAATTTATCTGGTCTTAGTTGCGACTATAGGTTATTACGATATTTGGATTATAAAGTTATTGTAACGTAAAATATAAACGGAAAGAGACGTGGCTCTTTGTTTGTCTATCAGTACACTTCAAACGGCTGACAGATGGATGAAATATTAATTAATTAATTACTTAATTGAGTGGAAGTTAACTCTGCGGTAACCCTAGTTTAATTCGATCCCTGTTAAATAGATCTCTTGAAATGATAGGCTTAATTCAAACGTTAATAAGAATAGGCCAGAAGGTATCAAATGATAGGCTTGAATAATTAATTCAAACGTTAATAAGAATAGGCCAAAAGGTATCTCAAGGAGATTGGTTTAACCATGGTTTTAAGTTCAAGTAGGCATAAAGGAATCACCGAACTATTATTGTGCTACTGGTAGGTGTGAACTTCTTACTATTAGATGAGACTGCCTTTTCCGCACTACTATTGATGTTTTTCATTCAAGGCCAGTGATAAATAATTTATGATATGTTAAAAACTTACAAATCTAAATATATCTGGAATGCGAACTTTAAATCTTACTAAGCGTGATCGAAATACATTTATTGTAAATAATAAATATTGCTAAAAATAATTTAAATTATTGTATTTACTTATATTTTCGTAAAAGCTAGTTGGTAAGATTACTTTTTAAATGAGTAGATGAGTTATATGTTTGTTTACGTTTGATAATTTTATTGTAAGAAGAGTAGACGTATACTTGGAAAGAAATGACCGCGAAGTTTAAAAAAGTTAGGCATATGAAATGAAATGAAATGAAATGTCTTTATTTTGCATAGGCCTACGGGGGCACTTACAAATTGTCAGTTACAATATTTTTTCTTACACTACCACCGGATCGGAACACGACCACAACTGAGAAGATCCGGCAAGAAACTCAGCGGGTTTGTCTTTTTTGTTTATATAATATCTTTTTACCTAAAGGCGCCAAGCCAAGGCCGTAAAAAACATTCTAAATAAATAAAATATTATTATGTTGAAATTTAATAATAGTTTAATTTTAATAATATGAAACTTATTTCTCAGTATTCTTAATAATTGTGGCTCTAGAATTCATAAATACATAAATAGTTAAATGGTAGGCTGTTTTATGATTCGTCCACCTTGGCCTGAGCGGACAGTACATTCAATTTAGCCCAGCGATTGATGTGGATAATATATGCCGGGGCATGTAATGAATGACGATTACCATAGCTGCTTTGGCTTTGTGTTGAACAGAATCTGTTTAGTTCAATGTTTAGGTATTTGACAGAGTAATGCGATGCAATGTAAGTGAATAGAAACAAAACAACCAACGTTGAGGGAGCACTACTTTCCAATACATTGCCAATAATTTTAAAAAATATGCACACACTCAACGAATTCAAAAGTTACTGAATATTGGGTGGGTAACTCTCATCTTGTCTCTCGTCGGAGAATGTATTTCTTTTGTTTTTGAACTCACGTAGTGATGTAAATCTTATTTGAGAATAAAAAGTCTTTAAACGTAAATACGGAATGAGTTTCATAAATGCGGTTCAGCTTAGGCTTGTTTCAGTTCTCAAAGATTAGGAGATGGAGGAACTCCATCTCCACCCTGGACAGAGAAGGGCCCTGTCGGGATCGCGGACGAGTTCTATAACGTACCCGTGGTCTTATCAGAGGAGTCGAGCATATTTTCTGCGGAGGCTACAACTGCTGAAAGGTTATATTTGCAGGGAAACCTGCAAAACCCACTAAAAGAATGGTCCAGACTTCACAAACTCTATTACTATGGAAATGAGACCATTTTCAAAATAAAAATTACTGTATCACCGGTATCAATGATGATGTAATCTTTTGAGTAATCTCTCATCTGGGTGGAGCTCGATGGGGCAACGCGCTCAGAAGACTCCGGTTGCGCTCCTTTGGAGATCTCGGAGTCCTCTTCGTAGTGGACGGCCACCGGGGGGGTTTTAGTGCGGTAAAAAACACATAACCTGACGTCACTTGACGACGTCGGGTACCTTTTGAAGGTATCCCCCTCGATAAAAAAGGTCAAGGCAAAGGATATAATTATGTACAATATTTTAAAATTAGAAAATATGGGATATCTAAGGCTAAATAATATGATATAATATAAAATACCTGTAATACAATGCATGGCCCGTCATTCTACAAATACTTGGTTACATAATAGTTGTTAAATAAATTTGCATTAAAATATCATTCGTAAATATATTCGCGTTTAAATGACTTTAAAAATCTTATTTAAAGCCATTATTACAAAGCTAATAAATTATTTAAATGACATTAATATCTTATATTGTAAATCTACTAAATTATTAATGACGTTGACTTAGCGTATTTGTGCTATATTTGCTGACATGAGTAGGATAGTAGGTATATTACTTTTGTGGCAGTTTCTTTCGGTGGAAGGGTGTGTATCGGCTGACTTATATATCGCTAATTTGATTAAATAATTAATATGCTATTTGTTGGTATCTCTTTAATTAACGAATTTTTAAAAATATTTATTAAAAAAAGATTTTAATATAAGTTTTACATACATAATAAGATCATTTTTTGGATAAAAATGTATTTTAACTTCAGATTGATTGCGTATCTGTGCGTATATTCTATTATATAGATTAGCTCAAGATAAAACCTCTTTTCAGGGTTCCGTATCCAAAGGTTAAAAACTAAACCCTAGTACTAAGACTTCGCTGTCCGACTGTCGACTGGCTGTCTGGCTGTACCTCATGAACCGTGAAAGCTTGAAATTTTCACCAATTATGTATTTCTATTGCCGCTATAACAACAAACACTAAAAATAAAATAGATATTTAAGGGGGCTCCCATACTATAAACGTATTTTGTATAGAAAATGGTGCAAAACCCTTAGTGCGCGTATCCCACTCACACCTGGCCGGTTTCTATATTGAGTACAGTAGAGGTGTTCATAAGCTGTACTAACGCCTACCATAAGGATGCACAGTATGTGACATTATATGCTATACAGTTATTACCTTGCACATCAGTATTCGCTAGGTACGTTTTAATGGCGAAAATAATTCAGGATTAATACGGCCTCGCGTAACATAGCCAACAATGGCTATACAAAACATAATAAAACCGTAGTAAATGCGTCATTGTTGCAATTAATCATAGGTTCGAGGGTACTAATTACGAACCGGAGATCATTTTACGACACGGCGTTTAACGTGAAACTACTTCATTTGATCCATTGTTGTCAGGGTTGTTAGTAGAAAAAATGTATACAGTAGAATCCTGGATGTATCACAAAAGTCCCAAAACAACAAACGAATATAATATGTCGTCATAGAAAAAATATTAGGTACTAACGTCGATTTATTTGTACGATAAGGGTCACACAGCACCAACAATTCTGGTAGAATCAATCGGATCTTAGATAAAAATGATCGTGATTCGACTTTGTTTACACCGCAGACAGACATACATCTTACATAGATCACTCATAGATGCATTGCTTCGCATCTATGGCTAATCTAAGGCAACACATTAAGCTATCGTATACCTTTGGATTGATAACATATTACAGTGGCTTTCGGTGACAGTAAACTTACCATCATATACATGCTCGTTAGTTCGTCCAATTTAATGGCAATAGCACATTATAATAAACAATATTATTCTTCTCCAGGACGGAGAAGTTAAAGAGAAACTCAACAAGAGCAATGGAGACAGCGACGCGCTGGAAGCCGTGCTGTCCCACGTCGGCGAGATGGGCCGCTATCAGAAGCTGCTCTTCCTTGGAATGGCGCCTTTCGGCATCTTCTTCGCCTTCGTCTACTTTGTCCAGATGTTCATCACGGCGACACCACAGCGGCATTGGTGCCATGTGCCAGAGTTGAGCGATTTAGAACCATGGGTTAGGTACGCTACTTAATTAATTGATTATCAATTTTGGAGTAGTTTTAAAATAGTCTATCAGTGTAGTTTGACCGCCGTTTAGCTAGAAGGCTGTGGTTGCTGGCTCAATTACATGTAGGTATATGAGGCGACCATCTTTGACCTTGGGAATAGCAGCGCATCTGAGATCGTCTTCAGATAGAACTCCGGTTTTATATGAAGTTCCTTACAGTTGTCCATGTGCGACGGTCGGTATTTGACTTCGAGTGGAATGCATACTCGTTTTCGACTTCAATCGAAGAAAAAAGTATAAAATATTATTTGTCTATTAATAAATTTACCAATGTCCGTTGCTATCAGTCCTCTTTGAAAAAACGTGATTTAGATATTTTTTTAAATATCAGTTATATATTATGTATGACATGTTACATATTTTAATGGATGAAATGGCGGGTTCAGCTACTTTTTTCTAAATATATTGTTCAGGGACATTTGTAAATGTTTTCCGTGTAACACCTATCAAGATACACCTAGCAAGCTCAAAACATATCCTAATCGTTAATGCCCTTCTGAGAAACCATTAGAGATTTATTCATCTTAAACTTCGATAAACAATATTTATGCATAAATGTAATTGGCTTGAGGTAATAATGTAGGTAGGTATAACTAATTATTTAGTAAAGTTATAACGGTTCGTATACGCATTATTTAATATTATTCTATTGTCTTGTATTCTAATCCCTTGTTCATTGTATTTAAATAACTTCATTTTGAAACATATTTTTATCTTGTAGTTTATATACAAGAAGGAAACATATTTATTGAATAATATGTTATCTTGTTTTACATAATTAATTATATGTATGTTGAAATTTTAAAATACATATGTATTCTTCTTTATTGTCGTGTCTTCATTACTGAAGGTCGTGTCCATGAAAGTTCCTTCCATTTTTGTGTGTTATTTTCCTTCACTTTTCTCGGTTTTCAGCTTTTCTTAGGGCTGTCGTTATGGGGAGTCCGGTGAGGGACGCTATTTGGTCACACCATCGGGTAGGTGATCGACCGCGAGGCCTCTTTCCTTCTACCTTACCCAGCACTACCAACTTGTCGAGGTGATCTGTTTGTCGGCGTGCGATGTGACCGAAATAGCCGAGGATCCTCTGGTAGCAGATGGTTGATAAGCGGGTCTCTATGCGTAGTTGCTCCAGAATGGACGAGTTAGTTCGTTTGGCCGTCCAGGGTATGCGGAGCATTCGTCTCCAGCACCACATCTCAAACGCATCGATCTTTTTTCGTTCTGCGGAGCGGATGGTCCAGGATTCCGAGCCATACAAGAAGATTGAGAATATCAGAGTCTGGACTAATCTCTTCTTAGTGACAGTGGAGACTTTTTTGTTCTGCCAGATGCGGGTTAGCTTGCTCATTGCTGTTTTAGCCATTTGAGTCCTTCTTCTAATTTCTCTCTCACTTCCTCCCTGATCAGTGATCAAAGATCCGAGGTAGACAAACTCATTGACTAATTCTAGATCCGAAAGTTCTGTTCTAGAGAGTGAGCCGGCTCTATCGACGATCATAACTTTAGTCTTTGATTTATTAATTTTTAGCCCAACAAGCTTACTCTCGTACTCCACTCGGCGAAACAGATCAGCCAGTTCTTTTTCTGATGATGCAAACAAGGTGGTATCGTCTGCGTACCTTAGGTAGCTAATTTTTACTCCACCAACACATATTCCTCCATCCCATTCCTCCAAGGCTTTTCTCATAATGTATTCGCCATAAATATTAAAAAGAAGGGGCGAAAGAATACAACCCTGTCTAACTCTCTTCCCTGACTTAAATGGTTGCGAGATGATGTTATTGACCTTGACCATAGATTGACTACCTGTGTATAAATTCGCAATTAGGGTTATCAAATGTTGTGGTACGCCCATCTCTTGTAGTATGGTCCATAGGCACTTCCAGCTTACGCAGTCAAATGCTTTTGAATAGTCTATGAAGCACATCAGCATTGGTTTATTGAACTCTCGGCTCTTCTCTATAATTTGCCTCACATTCACAATTTGCTCTCTTGTGCCTCTACCTTTCACGAAGCCAGCTTGCTCGCTAGGTATCTGCCAGTCAAGAAAGGATTTAAGACGGGAGTTGATTACATGGAGAATTATTTTGCTAGTATGGGATATCAGCGCCACTGTCCGGTAATTACCACAGACTCTAGTTGAGCCTTTTTTGTGTAAGGGTATCAAAAGGGACTCCTTCCAGTCTGTGACCCATTTACCTGTTTTCCAAACCTGATTACACAGATCCAATATTAATTTAATCCCACAATCTCCTATGTTCTTCAGTTCTTCAGCGAGAATTTTAACTCTACCGGCTGATTTATTTGGTTTTAGTTTATTAATTGCACTTCTTATTTCTGATTCCATGATGTCAGGTTCTAGAGTGTGCTCATAGATAGAAGTTGTGTCATCAGGTCTGGCTGTAACGTCGGTATAAAGTTCCTCACAATATGATCGCCATCTTTCCATAATTTGGTCTATCTCAGTTAGCAGTTTACCCTCCTCGTTTTCAATCGCCCAGGTCTTCGGTTTAAAATCTCGAGTGATGCTCTTGATCTTCAGGAATATGTCTCTCATTTGGTATCTCTGCGCGTGATCTTCTACATCCCGGCAGATAAAATTTAAGTAGTCGTTATAGTCTCTTCGACACAAACGTTGTACTCTTGCTGACACTTCCCGGTACTTTACATGGTCAGGTTTAACATTGCCAACGAGTAGATCCTTTCGTTCTTTGATGGCTTTCCACGTCTCTTCTGAAATCCATTCTTTCCTGGGAGCATCCATCGTAATTCTCTGAGATTCCTTTCGCGATGAGAGTATCAGGTGCTTCAGTTTTTCCCAGTTGCCATCTAGGTCATCAGATGGGTTTAGTTCAACTGCCATTGCTTTGTTCTTGAAACACTCTGTAAAAGAGATTAGTTCCCCACTATCTGGTCTCCTTTGTGGTTTATCGGTATTTCGTGGATTTTTTTTTAAGTTTTAGACTCATTTCTGCTATTAAAAGTTTGTGATCACTTCCACAGTCAGCACCTGGATAGGTTGTAGCACTGCTAACACACGATCTCCATCTTTTATTGATAGCAATATAGTCAATTTGATTGCGTGCTCGGTCTCCTGGCATTTTCTACGTATAGAGTCTCCTTGGGTGTTGTTTGAAACATGTGTTCATAATTGTGAGAGAGTTCTCCGCACAGAATTGTAGCCACCTTTCCCCCCTTTCGTTTCGGTTGCCTAATCCGTACTTGCCGACTATTTCCTTCAAATGATGGTCGTTTGAATTATCTCCTACCTTGGCATTCAGGTCTCCCATTAAGAGTGTGATATCCCTTTTGGCAAAAGTTTTTAAGGTATCATCAACTTTGTTGTAGAACTGCTCGATATCTGCTTCCGTTGAGGTCGAGGTTGGTGCATAAACTACCACGACATTAATCCTGCATGGTTTGGTATTTATCCTTACAGTAAGAATGCGGTCGCTCACCGGATTATATCCCATTACCGACTGCTGAATTTCGGGAGTCACAGACAAAGCTACACCATTCTTACTCTCATTGTCTGGGCCCGAGAAGTACACCGTGTTACCACTTGAAGTAGTGTAGAAGCCTGATCCTCTGATGTGAGTTTCGGTAATCCCTAATACCTTCAGGTTGTAATGTCCTTGTTCTTTGTCTATGATCTCCTTTTTCCCTAGTTGAAGCATACCTTGAACATTCCAGGTCCCAATCCTAATCTTCATACGAAGTTGTACGCGGTGGCTAATTGTATCGTCACCAGAAACTCTCTGTCCGCACTGCGCCTGGTGAGTCACGACAGTGTGGCCAGTAGCATATTTCACACCATGTGACCTGGACTCAGCATGGCGCCGGATGGTACCCGGGTCGCACACCTTCACTCTCTTCGTGTTACTTACTTTCATTAGATTTCTTGGGAGGATAGTGCAGTGGTTTCCCCTTGCCTTCTGCACCGCAGTGGTCTTATCGATATATAGTTAGAACGTCCTGCTGCCGACGTCTAACATCCGGGTGTAGTGTATGTGACCGGACCTCCTTTGCTCCCGTTTGTTTGTCGACCTGCGCCTCCAAAGGGATTGGTTACCGCAATCTTGACGTTAGGTTACTCGACGTGACAGGGTTCACCACGGGTAGGTGGGAGTGGAGTTGGTGTGGAGAGGCTATGTGGTTGTTCTTGTTATGCAGCCATGTATTGCGCATCACACAGCCTTGAACCCCATAGTGAACTATAACTTGAACCATATAGTCCATGCATAATTTTACCTAAAATTACAGAACCTAATAATACAGAACTACGTTTTATAAAAAGGCCTTGTAAATTCGATGATACTTCAGCCTTGCTAGCTTCGCATGAATCGAACTTATCTCTATTCATTATTTCGTAAATGTAACAATACTTGTAATACTTGAGAGATTCAAGCGAAATGAAATAAATAAAAGATTAAATATTAAAATAAATGTTTCTCACGCTCCTCAAACGGCAGAAATGGGCAGGCAGCGTCGCGGTATATAACTAGTCGCGCGCGCCTCGTAATGATAACGATCCTTGTTCGATCCTTTATTGTTATCAAAGCGCCGAGGGCCGCACAATCGGCTCCTGGAAATGTTCAGCGAGATATGTTTATAAACAGGTTAAAACATTAGGAAAATTAAGGATTAAACTTCGTTTAATCGTTTGAATATACTCGTAACTTTAAAACTCGTTCGGTTACGTGTAGGTAGATATTTATTAACGGAAACAATAAAACGAAAAAATGATTAAATTAGCAATATTTTGAGGGGAAACTGACTAAATTATCTGTAAATACTGGTAATCTATAGGAAATAAGTAATATTTATACGTATAAAAGCGTAAATATTTCGTAATTGTCGATTTTGATATTACTTACTGCAACATAGGGTATCTTAAAAAAGATAACGAAGAAAGAAATTTGTAAAAAGTTGAATAATATGTAGTAATTTAGCAAATTGGTTAAATGTTACTGTATGAAACGACGATATTTAATACTTGTAGACCTTATTGGCTCAAATCAAGAAGTCTTGGGATAGATTTAGGGATACTAGTTGGAGAACATAGGAAGGCACTTCGCTGCACTGGCTTGGCTGCGGAGTGGTATTACTTGAAGAACTCGTCACTGTCCGACCTGGCTGCAGTGGCTGGCACTTAAATGTTCCAAGGATATTGCAGTTGAAACTTGAAATCTTCGTAACAACGGTGATTAAGTCTGAGTCTGTTAGGTTAACAATTCTTGCTAATTGTTTCTTCTTCCTGGCCAATATCTTGCAGGTCCTGTCACGGTCGCCAATGTTTGTGTCTCAGCGGACACAATGAAAATACCTTTGGTATCTTTTAACAAGTTTAATACTAGATTTTGAATTTTAAATTACAGAAAAGTAGTTGACTCGACCGGTTACAAATTGTGAGCTAGTAAGAATGTAGGTAGGCAAAATGGCCTCGTTACAAACGCTTATATTTTAAAGTAACGTCGAAATGCTACATTGCTATTAGATATTGTCAGGCGGAAACAAGGTGAACATAAAATAATAAATATTATACTACCGCGCACACTTAACATATAAACAAACATTACTAGTAGATTAATAAGACTGGACAGAATTGAAAAATAGTAATACATAGCACAATATGACATACAAACAACAGAGGTTTAAGTGAGGAAGTTTGAGGAGAAAAGTAAATAAAATAAGTATAAGACAGAAGACACAGAAGAAACATACATAACAGCAAGATAACTTATTTTTTTTTGAATCTGCTTAGTGCGACTAATTTCTCTACCGTCGTGGGGTTTACTCGCGCTTGGAGCTGTCTGCAACGAAGAGGCAGGTGCTGGCGCACTAGGGATAGCTTCGAGCTCCGCCAGGCACTCCACACGGTGGTGTGAGCCATCCGGAGCCAGCACATTAATGGCACCATCGCGGGTCCAGCACTTGGTGATTCCAAAGATTTGTCTAGCCCGCATGAAAACACCGTGGCGGCTCTTCGTCAGGAACTCGGACTGCGTGACGCCCGTACCCTTCAGTTTGGCTTTGGAGAAACAGATTTTATCCCTTACTGAGACCTCTCAAATTTCACAAGTAAGGGTCTAGGTCTTTTCTCCGTAGGTCATCCCAAACGATGACACCGACTTAAGCTGTTCGTCGAAAAACCAGATATTTTCAGTTTACCCGATATAAGATTTCCTATGACTTCCGTTGCAGCTTCGCCATCGTCTTCTGGCACACCGTGGAATAGGAGTATCTTACGCCTACTCCTCAGATCTAGGCGTTCTATTCGACGAGCAACAAATTCGATCTGCTTTTGTACGGTGTCTAAAGCAGACAGTACAAAGAGCCGGAAGGCTGCAAAATCTGTTGCAAGTGCTGATGTTGATGGTGTTGAAGAACTCTATTGCAATTGTTTTTGAAATTCATCCATCTTGCAAGTGAATAGTTCGGACATGGCAGTTAATGAGCCTTGTAGGGAGTCCATGGTCTTGGATTCTTTGTGTGCTTAGTAATAAGTTAAAGTGCAATGTGGAATTAGATGCTGGGTGGTAGGAGGTGTATCACAGGTACATTAAAGTTATTATTTGTAAGCAGAGATATTTTTAAATAATTAAAAACTGTAGAGCCACAAAAATTCGTATTAACTTATTTACACCTACCCACCGAAAAAAACATTTAAAAACATAAAAAACTCGACAGCTTAAAACGAAATTTTTGTTGATAATGAGAATTATAATATTCAATTTAACGCTTATATGAGTTTTTGAGAAAATAGTCATGTAAAATTATTAGAACATATATATTTTTAGATAGGTTGATTTACTAGCTTTCATTTGATACCCGTATTGTATTCGTATTCTACTAATTCTACGGGCTATTTTTTAAAATTATGTAGCCTGTGTCACTTTGCAAACTTAGACAATTCTAATGATATGTCATACGTCACAATCTGTCAAGCCGTTTGGGCTGTAGCGCGTGTCAAAAAATGGACATACTTCTCCTTTTGACGCAGTCGGGTAATGTAATTACTTGTACAGATCAATTACGAAGGCATTAAAATGTTTTCTGTGTAGTATTCGCGAACTACTCACTAATGCATGAGCTTTGCAGAATTTCGATTTATCCGTAGGCTGCTGACACACTGAACAAAACGTATTTAACGTCTACGGTTATTGACATGACATCGTAAAAGTAGAATGTTTTTTTTTTTTATTAAATAGTTTATCGTTAAAAGTTTTCAATTGTTAAAGTTGATTTATAGCTTTTGTCCTAAAAATTACCACGCATTTTATATAGTTAACAAATATTTCGTTAATCGTGTTAAGTATTTGAATATTCCTAGTTTTAGAAAAAAATTGATTTACTGGTTTAAACTTTAGTGGTGGCTGTAATTGGAAGGGAATGTAAAATACCACTTTTATAAAATATTTTGATTTTTAAAATGCCGTAGAATTTAATAGTTGAATCGTTACAACTACAAGCAATGTATGTTTTCTTATTTTTTTACATTTACATTTCTATGTTTCATAGTCAATTACAGAAAGTCTTGGAATAAGTATGGTTTGAAGGGAAAAGGTACAACCGACACTCATATTTGTAGTGGATCAGTTCTTACGTTTTCGTGGAAGGTTGTGAACCTTACATACATAAGGAGCGACCGTCGTGGTCCTGATTCGTCACAATGCATCTATAATCGACATCAGAATGAACCCCTGTTCTGTATCGTCGTCAACCCTTTATTGTCCCACTGCTAGGCACGGGTTTTCTCTTAGAATGAGGGAATTTTAAGCCATAGTCCACCACACTGTCCAAGTGCGAATTGGTAGACTTCACACACTTTGAGTTTTTTTTTTTTAAAGAAGTCTCAGATGTGCCAATTTCCTTACGATGTTTTCTTTCCCCGTAAAGCAGTGATAATTAAATTCTAATACGCACATCATTTTAGAAAAATATGTGGTGCGTGCCTGGGATCCAAACCTGTTGTGTATTGTATCTGTATGTATGAAAGTTGTCTGGTTGTAGTGAATACGTACCACGTGCTCTGCATGCTGATTCTAGAAAAACCCGGGCGTCTGAGATACTTATTATTACGTTTCACTTTGTACAAACAACCTAAACTTCTCGACGAATCAGGCTATCTGTGTACGGGGATTTGTGTTTATATCCAAGGTTTACTGCGAGCTGTTACATGTGGCGGGTAGGAACCAAATAAATCTTCTCGTAACCGGCTCAGCACCTTCTCGACTATTAGAATGTTAAGTTCTAATCGTGATCAGAAGCACTCATTAGTTTCAACCAAGTTTATCATTTGAGGAAGAAGGTAGGCAATGTACACAAAACAAGGTCCTTTTGAAGGTTTTGAAGGTTTGGTTTTAGTCCGGCGACAGCACACCTATGTATATAAATATATTACAAGAAAAAATATTAATCTTTCATGCAAGTATTTTTATTTAACTACACGCTTCACACACAGCTACACATATACACACACAGCTTCTAGATATTCATAAGCTTTAATACATGTGGTTGTTATTTAACTACACGCTTCACACACACCCACACATATACATACACAGCTTCTAGATGTACATAAGCTTTAATAAATGTGGTTGGTATTTAACTAACACAGCGTCTATATATTCAATATATATTCATAAGCTAAAATAGTTGTAGCTGTGGTTGACCTCTGTACACTTTATCTAAAGGCAGTACCGCAACAGGATATATGATACGCATTTGGCAGTATTATATCAATCCAGACAAATGTTATTTGCAGTAAAATATGCAAAATAACATTGTAAGTTACATATTTACTCATATGTTATAATCGTCGTATTTTGTTTTCTTATCTTGATGAATATATATTATTATAGCTTGTGATATGCGTTTTATAACACTGTTATTTGATAACAGGCTTATTAAAACCACCAGAGCGCACAAATATAACAAGAAACGCTATTTAGGGACGTGTTATTGTTATTCGCTATTCCCCTTAAGTCTCTCATAAAACAATTCCCCAAGAATAAAGATTATTATTATAATGATGTCAAAATTTCAAAATCTACAATTGTATCTACAATGTTAGTACAGTAGTAAAATAAAAAAATCTATAAAAATATTCTACTTGGACTAGTTGTAAGTACCCTTGTTAATCTATAAACAATATAATGTAATTTAATTTCATATGTCGCGAATTTATAGTTGGAATTCAATCCTGTTTCATTGTTGTTCAGATGTCCATTATCAGCAATGATGCTTTACGATCAGATGGAACATATTTACTTTCTCTGAAATAAGCAATGTTTTGACTCAAAAGGTACATATTTTGCGTCATATCAAAAAAGAAATCCAGGTGTTCTACTTAGAGTTCAACTGACACCGAATTAGATAAAAGTGGCGTCGCAATTTTTGCGCCGGCACCAGAATACACTGATACCTCGTTATCGGCCGCATGGCGCTTATCATTCTTTGCTCAGGCTTGCGTCATATCTGATGTTGGATGGAGTTTAGGAGAACGCAAACGTGTTCCCTTTTAGGAACAATTCAAACAGTTTTAGAACAACAGTATTTTACGTCACCGTTAGTTTTTTTTGGTACCAATATTGCTCCATATTTATCATTCTTGAGATTGAGGAATATAATAATTGGTCATGGATAATCACAAAGACCAAGTACAGATGTTAAAGCATACATTTTATAATACATATTATGCAAATGATCAGCATCAATTAAATTAGTCTACATTGCAAATTTTGTTTTTGTTTCAGTCTATTTGGTGATAGTTTTGTGTCTTTACATCGTTAATATAACGTTATTGTAAAGCAGATTATAAAAAAATAATCACCATGAATTGATTAAAAACATTAATTGAGCAAAAAACAACTAGAGGAATACAGGATTTTTGGTTTTATGCTAGACAACATTAATAATTATAGACTTAGATGTTTTCATGAGTTTGATTCTATGTGTGGCTTTTATATGCGTCCATAGCACCTGTAATTATAATTATTAAGAATAATGAGTAAGATAATAATTAGTAAGAAGCGTGTATAAGCCGTCCAAAATCCTAAATCCTCGAATCAATTTAACATAAATACATAATAGACTAATTGTAAGAGCACTTAAATCGTATTCCCGCGAAGTAACACTCGATTCGTAAATCGCGAGAGCGAGGGCGAACTCGCAAATTCGCAAATGAAGTGATATATAGTGGTAATTAAAAAGGTTTCGCGCCGCCAATGCCAATGTTCCCCTCTCGCCTACTTTCAATTTGTTACGCTTTTTAATGGAACTTATTGTTTTTGTTTGGTCTACTTTTGGAAATATTCGAAGCTTATTAATATTATCATTGTTTTTAATAAAACGTAATAATAGTGGACATAGTAGAAACCCTTGTTCAACTCCGAAGCCACTGCCGCCAAGAACATTTCAGTTGGTTTGTCTTCGAACTTAGTCCTTATAGCTAGCAACGTATCTTTTGAAATCTCTGGTAGATCTCCAATTCTATGTATAGTGGTTTATAGATTTTCATGGACAGCAGTAGCTTAAACTACTTAGTCGTTAGATACTTCAAGTAATAACAAAAAGTTATACATCTACGTGCATTATATAAAATTTTCTATAAAATTATACAACGATATTATTAGGAATTGTTAGGAACTTTCTCTTGATTCATACGACCTTATAAATTATACCTCGAAGGACAATTTTCCTTTGCGACCTTTAGGTTATTACCTTACTTTGCAGTAGACACCTAATGACTTTGACTTTATTGAAAGAACAGTTACGGTATTACGTGAGTCTGGTAAGTTAACAAAATACTTTGGGATCTATTGGGATCTTTATTACAATAGTTTGACTTCGAAGATCAAATAGCGGGTGAAATGGAGTTAATTTCATAATTTAGGGTATAACAAATTCATGTTAATCCTATGAAACGTTCCAACTTTTGGTAAAGCAGCATACTGGGTACTATATTGGACACTATTTTAGAACTTTCTCTTAGAGCAACTTTTGACATTTTGATGCTAATATATTTGGTGATTTATGTATTATCTTATTAATATTCGGTTTTTTGTTTTGATAAGTTTTCTTTATTAATAGCCCACTTTAGGATTTTTGCTGTATCATAGGTACTATGAACACATACAAAGACGAATACACAAATGCCTAGACCCAATCTGTATGACCACCTCTGGCCATGTTTCTGGCAATATCTGTGCATAGCTTATATCGAACCCAATGCATGTTAGACCAATATGATGACCGCTCCTATTCGCAGGTCACATCATAATACCTCCATTAACTGAACAATTCCCCTGTTTCAGATGTTCGTTGGTCAGGTACCTAGGAGCATGGACGAAAACGACCTTCGGCTAATGTTTGAAGAGTTCGGCAGAGTACATCAGATCAACGTGCTTCGGGACAAGATCACCGGCTCGAGTAAAGGTTAGTTTTTATGTAATTACGCCTATTGATAACGCAGATGGAGTACCTGATAGAAAGATGTTACACACCTGACAGAACAATGCAACACAGGGCATGACAAATCATCGATTTTGGTGATGATGAGCTCTTATTGCACCTGCCTTGAAGAGCCCCATAATTTATGACAACGCTTCATATTCTCATAAAACAATTCAGTCATTAAAATGCATGTCAAATGATTTCAGCGAATATTTTTGCCGAATTGGTACGTTACGGGTACTCACAAAATGCGGTTTTTTATTTTTTTGTCAATGTTTTGACCCGGTTGCATAAATCGTGATCACAGTGAGACTCTCATATCGCAGATTTACATCCTATGACATGTAATATACGTTAGGATGAAGTTTAGTCGATTACATTAATAAAAGACATTATATTACAAAACACAATAACCTTAGGCATGTCACTCTCACACATTTTTCTCCATATAATGTATCAGATCTCTTTACGTCGTATACAATATTATCATAATTGCAATTAATAAATATGAATGTCCGAGCAAAATTTTCATCTTTCCACTAGAAATAGGTGTGGGGAGACAACTATTTTGAGGGAAGCTAGTAGCCAAGAAGATCTTATTTGACACTTATTCAGATGCAGATCCTTGCTGTCTGATTAACTCTCATTCCCTGCTAAGTAAGATTTGTCCCTAAATAACATAATAGACAATACATAACAGATAGTGTTAAATGTTAATATTGTTTTTATTTGGACTGCGGCAATTACATCGAATCTTATTATTATTAACATATTGTCTGCATTATACTCGTGCATTACACAAGTTATAAACACTTATTGGTGAAATACAGCATAATTCTAGTTCACTATGCTTCTGTTATCACACTAAGATTATGTTTCTGGTTCAACATAATGAAAAACATAATTCATAATAAGAATGTTGGTACATTCTTGACTTAGAAATCTTGAAATGAACTACTGTTTGAGGTGCGTGAAATTTCATACAGTTCTTTATATACGCGCAAAGTGGTACTGCTGAGAAAGAATTTCAAAATTAATGCCTTACAGGACCTAAATATATATTTTGCCGAAAGTACGAAAATTAATTTACAGAAATAAAGTATTCAAGTGTAATTACAAACAAAGAAAGCAGGATCTAGAAACAATGCCAGGGAAATATGATTACGTTAATAATTTACGTAGCGTCGTTTCAAGAAACGTGGAGGGCACAAAAAACATAAATTAATATTGCTCTTGTTCCTGAGGCCAGGAACTGTCAGGACGCGAAGATTTATGTTGGAATGTAAAATATGATGTCCACACAATGATCCGAAATGAATGAAAGATATTCCGGGCTGTGACATCTTTTTTGCTAAATTACGGGGAAAATGCCACAACATTTGTGGGGAGTTTTGTCTCGTTTGGGTTGATTTATTTTGTTCAAGTGATTTTTATGTACCTATGCTCGTTACTAGGTTATGTACTTCCTCCATCGATGTATTAAAATATAAATACCTAAGTACTACAGTTATTTTTTTGCGTAATAACAGAAGTGTTATCGCTTGGCCATGAAACATTCAGTTAGCGAATCGTCAGCGTTGAGCGATCTGTGAAAAAAAATTCACTATAATTTGAGCGAAATTTCATGGCTTTATAAAATCAGACACATATTTTAACGTTTAATACTTAACATTCATACTTTTAACGGTACTAGAGGTAGATGCTTAAAACGAATGTTAGGGGCCATCTGTTCAGGACGCCTAAAATATGAGAGGTTGTAGCTATGATATGTGTCAAATAACAATAGAATTGTCTAAGTTTCATTGCTTAGCTTAGCTCTGGCGAAAATGAATTGAATGAAGCTCTTTTCAATATAGGTATATGCAAAGCTAAGGATTAAAGTACTGGGTGTGTGATTTTGACGCACGACGTGCGCCTCAGTCCGCCATCAACCGGACGACAATATTACAATCAATATGTGCCAAGATTCAATGAGAAAAGTATTTTGAACAAGCAGCCCACCTGATGGTAAGTGATTACTGCCGCCCATGGACGTTTGTAAGCCACTTCAAATAGAACAGGGGTTCTATTTGAACCACGACCACAGATGCGTTGATACTTCTGAGGACTGAGATAGTCGCCTCATATAGAAGTGAGCCGGCAACCACATCCTTCCACCGAAACGCAAGTACTGCTTCACGCTAGAAATAGGTGTGGCGGTGGTACTTCCCCGGTCGAATTACATTGGTTCTACCACCTGGCAAAAAGGCCTGGCAAAAGTAAAGGTAAGCCTACGTAAAGGTGGTACATTTCGAATGTAATCGATCCAAATCGTGTTATTTGTAAGCTTCCTAATATTTTTTTCATGATTTCAAACTAGTAATGGAACACTGACTCATTAAGAGATAAGTTAAAATACTTCTGTTAGCACCATCAACCGTCTACCATTTGAATTACGTTGAAATTACGATTTGTTGGCGCCCCAACGTTAATTAATTATTAATTTTATTCATCAACAAGTACGAAAAGGTCTCATTGCAAGATCTTCTGTTGCGATACCCCAAAAATCGTATTTTTGAGTTAAGTCAGTATTCCAATAAGCATGCGATATAGAAAACTGACCCTGAGAACTAAATTACGTCGCCTCGGATAAGTATGTCCTTTACTACATCTTCCTGACCAGATCACAGCAGCGCTTAACTATGTTCTTATTAGGCAAAAATACTGTAACAAAATTTTCAAACAAACCTTTTCTCTCACCACATCTATCATTTATGCCTTAAACAAGAAAATTCACATGTACATTGTAATCTCATCCCGTAACAAAAGCAAGATTAACAAAACCAACATATTTGTTCAGGCTTAGGTCTATTCTATTAAAACTTGGAACTTGTTCGTACTTAACAAAAGCCCTGGCAAGAATCTCGTATATACTCTTTACATAATGGTTGTCAGCGTTTACCAAATGTTGCCAACTTAAAGAAATAAAACAAAGCTTCGAAATATTTTGTGCAATTATAAAAAATATATAAATACCGAAAGCAATAATCAGGATTCCGTAAAATGTTGCCAAATTCAGGAATAAATTCCAATCTCTCAAAAAAATTAAACTTTTAATAAAAATATTTATAATTACCGAAAACAGTAAATTATTCAAATATGTAATGCATTTCTAATTAATTTGCTGTCGAGAACAGTCAATTTCAACATTTTAACGTACATTGTCAGGCATGTTGGAATATAAAGTATTCCCGAAATGTTTCAGCGGTTTTATCAAATTAATAGCAAAACATTCAATAATTCATTATACTCAATTTCACTATGTATAACGGTTAATTAATTTATTATTTAAAAACTTAAATTGGTGATTATTGATTTAAAAACTTAATGCTTATTTTTATATTTTTACAGGAGAAATTACTTACTAAGGAAATTTTACATTGTTAAATTGTAAATGAAACAAAAATGCGTTCGTATAAATTGATTGTCCGCTGAAATATTCGGTGAATTTTCGGTGAAATTGTAAGAAAGCAGGGAAAATATATTTTTTTATCTAGTAACCCTAATTTTCAACAATACGTTTACACTCAACTCGTAACATGTTGACATTTCTGTTTGCATAAACCTCGTCTTTTGTTTCAAAAAGCGCCTTTTGTGAGCATTCATGTTTAAAATGGCCGCGTTGTGTAATAATGGTAGTCCGCGTAGCCCCGGACATCGTGAATTAGTTAATTATAATTATTGGATGTGTTACAATTTAAGACGTCAACTAGGATTTTCCTTTTCTCGATGTTTTTATTTTTCGACTTATTCTCGAAAAGGATCTCTCCAATTTTTCGATATCTCAATATTTTTTTATTTTAATAGAACATGATGTTTATGTGGACACAATTACTTATGTTAAAGTGATTAAATTTTCCAAATATAACAATGTATAGTACATGACATGTACCATACATTAGAACTATATGGCACACAATACACAAAACCCATTATTTTATAAAATAAACCCAACCTTTAACCTTCTACAAACAAATTCACTGTTTAAATCGTTGCTTTATAAAATACCATTTAAAATCCGCTTAGAGACATTTCAAAGCTAATTGTCGTAGCAAGCGTTGTTTTAACTGTTTAAATGGAGTTCACTGTTCATAATTAGGTTTATGCTGTTGGTTGTCTAGATAATTTAATATTTTCTTATTATTTAGGTATGAGTAGCAATTTAACAATTACACAGGTTGACTACATGTGTACCTGATAGCATGATGTGGCTCACGGACATATAAATGTTCGTGATCGACAAGTGCCGGATTAAGCCAGCGCGAGTCCTTTAGGAAATTTTATCAGGGGGCCCTTGGTTTGCTATAGGCTCTCAAGTTAAAGGTATTAAATATCTCAACACTCTGTAACAAATAAACTTTTCTGGATTTAATATGGTTATACTGTTGATAGCAAATCATATGTATATAAAGTATGATTTGCTTAAAGAACAGATGTTGGGCCGCGGGGCCTCTAGAGTCGCGGGGCCCGTAGCATTTGCTACTCTTACTACGTGGCTAATCCGGGATTGTGATCGATCCCAGATTACAGTTTACAGTCCGATCTGAGGTCGGTAGATACCTTACTACCCCTGATGACTCAGTTAAAACACCTGATATAATCGTGATGGGTGTAGAAAATAACAAAACACAGTAGCCTAACGCTGTTTTTATTATCTAACTATATACGGCAGTGATACCCTCGGAAAAGAACCAGGAACGGTCTACATTTTTACCTAACTGCGTCAGTTTATCACGGCAATATGGGTATGAAATGAAAGTTACTAAATAAACCATTATATGACTATGTATATATTAATACTTTTACTTGACTATTTTCACGAAAACTTACATAAAGCCGTAAAATAAATGTATGATTATAAACATAAAAAAGTTATTTTTACAAAAAAAAAATATCTTACTAGTTTGACTCGGAATTCATTTATTTACTTAATAATAAGCGGATGTCGCACCTACTAAATCAAAATCTTTATTTAGAGCAAATAACTATAATTGATGAGGATTTTTTTGCTCCTCCAGTGGTTTTTTGTTTTACATTTCTGTAGTTCTTGTTACATTTTAGCACATTTATTTTACAAGCAAAATCCATTAGTTTAAGGTTAACCATCAAATTTCTTAGTAATAACAGATTTAATGAAACCGTTCGTTAATTAGCAATTTAATATTCTAGATCGTCTAGATTATAGCCTCTCACCGAAAAAGCCGGTGTATTAAATGAGTTTATAGCTATAATAAAATTTTTATAATGATTTTGACCCCCGTTTGTAGCTTTTAAGGGTTATTCAAATCACGGTCTAGGTCGGTATTTGTTAATTTGATACTTATAGGGAATTACAAAAAGATTTACACAAGTAATTTGATATCTGAAATGTGTGTTAGATATACTTTATTATCATTTAATAGCAATAAAGTGTGTGTAAGAAGGAGGGTAACGTATCTCGAGCACATGTATGTATGTTTGTTTGTTTGTATTTTTGTTCGTTTCTTTGGCACGCGCTACAGCCTAAACGGCTTGACGCATTGTGACGTATGACATACCATTGGAATCGTTTCAGTTTGCAGAGGGCATAGGCTATATAATTTTTTTTTTTTTTTTTACGTGTTAATAGGGGA
>DWNE01001590.1:0-21475 GCA_018249875.1 Cecropterus toxeus | reverse complement strand
TTCTGGGTCTGGGTGTTTGTGTATTCGTCTTTGTGTGCCCATGGCACCCACGACACAGGAGAAAATCCTAGTGTGGGTCTATGAGTGTAGAAAGTGTATATGACTCTTATGTGATATGTAAGATTGTAATTGACATGACATAAACTTTACACCAGTATGAAAATCGCTCCGCCACGGCGTGTATGATCATTTACACTAGACATCGATATTCGAATCGGTAATCGATGTTTAGGTGTCACATCACTAAACTAACCGGACAAAGAAGGAATAGTTTTCTTCTGTAACCTTACATACAAGTAAAACACATGTATATATACTTGACGATATACGCAACAAGTTCTATAACACAATTTAAGAACCTAATATCGAAACTAGTATGTATGAAGAGGAATTAGTGATTCAGTAGAAACTAAAAATTTTCCATTTATAAATCATTTTGTCTACCTGCACACAGTTAAAAAGTCATACACATGCATAGTTAATACCTTATAAAATTAAAAAATAACAACAATGAACTTATATAAATTGATAAATTACCCTAACCTACCTATTAGAGTTTTTATACTTGTCAAACATTTCATTAGGTCAAACTGCACATACACACATATGAACATAGGCAATAGACACATATAGTATACGAAACTAACATTAACTAACCTACCCAAATAAAAAGTATAGAACATCTATGAATTCGTAGAAAAATTCGAAGCTTCACTAAATATCCGACTTATGTGCACATACATACACAAAACGTATACGCATACAGTTAATACATGTTTTTAAGCTCTGCCAAAATAAACAACTGCCCAATACCATCGAGTTATATAGAAACTTATCGTAACATTAATGTTAGTGATTTACAATCCTACATGATTTGGTCAGCCTACACACGCACACATGGAGCATAGAGGAACACATAGATATAAATAGTATCCAAAGTCAAGGCATGGAGTGCACCGGGGTGAATGACCGCCGAAACGCCCGCGCGGCAAGGTCACGCACACTAGCACACACTGCGCGGCCGTGAAATTAGAAATACTAGTGCGTCGATAGTCTGATGCGTCTATCGATACACGGGATTTATCTGTCGATAATTTTCGCCTATTGCTACTTGTTGCTCTAGTTTAACGCTGAATAACAGTGAATAGTGCTTCTTATCCTCAGTCATTTAATGCGTGTAATTATTAGTCAAGATTCTCAAAAATCTTTGATGATTTTGTATGAATAGTTAAACTGAATCTTTACTAATGAAGTAACTACATTTTCTTGTTATTTTACGTTTTCTAGATTATTTTGTGCATAAAATCAACTCTTCTTTAATAGTAAGTAGTTTATTAAACGTCATTTTATTTATAAAAGTAACGTATCATGGTCGTAACAGTTTTTCTTGAAAAATAAATGAAGTATTCTCAATGTTTATAATAAGCGTTAATATATTTATATTCACAGGATGCAACGTTGCTCAATAAAGCCATATAACAATCTATGTACTCAATTCAATTATACCCAGACTAAGTCATAAGGTTATTAACAATTTAAATGTTTACTACTTCTGAATAACGCATTTGGGTAGTCCGTTGAACTCTTAAATTATACGAGTACTATGTAAATACCGAAATTTGTTTACTTCGAATAGTATTCAGTGTCCGCCCAATCCGGCGCTGTTGAATTAGCAGCGCACGGCGGGTGCATGCTAATGTATGCGCTTGGTTTATAAATATGAGTGGCATGAAGAAACGATCGTTTCCTGGCCACACTATGTTACACATGCTAATTTCGGCTTTACGATGATGTTGAACAAGATAAGCTTTATGACGTGATCCGGCTGACGAGTTGAAATTTGATGTTAGGCCCTGTACCCCACACTGTAGCACGTCGAATAAAATTGCGAAGAGGAAATCGCCTCGACGGCGTGAATTTTATTGCATGCACCATCTAAGCATTTCAATTTTATCGTGCATGCACTTTTAATGTATGCTTATGTATTTCTTAGCAAGGTTTTATTACTTACAGATAAACAAAAACTTGCTTAAAGTGCATAAAAAATAAAGATAAACAAAATTCAGTAAGTATTTCATACGTTACAAACTTAAATAAGTCGTAAACAGACAAAAATACGTTCAATGTTAGGTTCACTAAGTATTATTCTTACCATTATAATTGCAGTCAATAACATTATATCGTTTGTTCCAAGGCTAACTTGATTTAATTTTAGCATAACATGCAACTCATGCATGTCACAGTCTCATTTAAAGTATTTTGCAGCTAATAAATTGAATAGCGACTCACTGACTTTATTAAATTATTCATATCTTTATTATAGTTGTGGAATACTTAACGATTACATTATCATAATATTAAATCGAGCAGTTTTAGGTTAATTGCATATATTCGTTTATTTTCCTTCATTGTATCATGACGCAAATGCTTTGTTCAATTAACAATGTAGCATTACACTGAAATTATCTACTATAAAATTGTAAACTGTCTACTATCTACAAATGCTTGTAACAGGAAACCAAAACCGGTTATTGTCGATAGACTGAAGCACATCACTTAGTAAATTGTTGCGCTAAAGTTAATATTAAAGTTATTTTGTATACACGTTTTCCATTACAGTAGATATTATTTAGGTGTGACGTACCTTTTTCATGCGTAGTTTATAAATACTACATAATTTATTTTGATTTGAAGATTGATTCGTTATTTAAATGCGCATTTAATAAATACACGTGTTCCCCTGGTTTTTAATTTGACTTTAATCGCTACCTATTACACTATATTACATTAAACATAAAAATCGGTACACTAACAATAGTAAAAACCTTAAGCACATTGTCTTAGCCTAGACAAGGCGAGTTTTTTATATAATATATTTTTGTTACTGATAGTTTTTGGCTGGTTTAAGTATCACGCCAGATCATATGCTAAGTATTTGGGATTTTTATATATATTTCAATTCAATTCAATTCAATTATTTGTATAAGTACAGGTAAAAAGATAACATTCTAATAAGATTTATATTCCAATAAGAATTTTTTTGTATTATCTATTTAGATTTCATTATATTATCTACTAATAGGGTAATTGAAAGTCTTCCTAATAAAGTCAGAAAAATTCTTACTGATAGTTTTTGGCTGGTAGTATTAGTAAGTATTACGCCAAATCATATTCTAAGTAATTGGGAAGTTTTTAAAATCATTTCTAATTCTTATTTCTTCTTATTTTTGTTTTTACATGTTATTTAGTAGATTACGCAAATACCGAGCAGAAAAACAATAAATATAACAATATAGGTAAACAAATTCACGGGTATACGTAAATAAAACCGATAAACCGGTAATATAATTTTATCGAGCATAACATCCCAGCACATCACTACGGAGTCGTTGCACCGCACTAAATTCAGTTCGGCTAGTTGGTTTATTTTCGTAATGTTAGGCTTCGCTTCGGGCGCGTGCACACTGCACGTAAATATTGTAAATCACTCAGAGACAAGTACTCGGCTATTTATGGATTTAGTTTTCGACTTGGACTTTTGAAAATGGAAATGCTATTCGAGATGCGAAAATTTTGACATACCTAACTAAGTTCATAATGTAGATGTAGACTACGTACTACATGTACATATTTTGTTTAAGAAAGAGTCAACTTTCTAAATCTCAACTTTTTTAAGAGTCTCAACTTTTCTAAATCTTTTTTAATTCAAATTCATAAATGTAGGATTATCTTATATTTTTATTCACGATCATGGCCCTACGAACACTTAGACGCAGAATAATTTTTTATAATTTAAATATCAGCCGTCAAGAATAGAACCAGAAAACTACATTCCTACATTTCTTCACTTTATTCTTCCTTATTCTTTATTCTATATTCCTTCATTTTATTCACTTGTACCATCTATTTAACCTAAAAATAACAAATAAAGAATCTTAAAGATTATTCAATTCATAAAAAAAACTATATCGACTAGTTAAAAATCGCAGAATGACGACACCGTTAAAAAACGCACGCAAACGTCGTATGTGGCGGCGGGTTTATTTCGCGGAATCGGTCTACAAGTGGGCGCTAGTTTTTATCAACACTATTTCAGTTGGCTAGGTCATGCGTGTATGCGTCACACATACTCACTTGTTTTTAATAGTATGTGGTCGAGAAGATTCTTTTAACTACTTTTTAACAGACTTCCCAAAGGAAAGAGCATATTCGTCACGTATTTTTTTATGTGTGTTCAGGCTTACCTCCACAGTAAGTTGTGGATCAAATTGGCTTGAACATTTTATTATTTCATGGAAATTGAAAATTGTTTTGTAGTTTTCCCGTAAATTTGAAATACCAGATTTTTATAATCTTGAATAAATCGGGTGTCTCTGTACGAACCTATTTATTTTTTTTTCTTTCATTTGATGGTTTTTTTTATATTTAGCACTAGAAAACGTTCTAACAGATCACCTCGACGACTGCCATTAATGGACATTAGTAATCAACCGAAATGTTATTAAAATCCTATTTTACTTGTTTATGGTACTTGTGGTGGAGTAGACTTTTTTAAATTAGTTTATTTTATAATATAAAAATAGAAGAAAACCTTCCAGCTGTTCACGTGATGGCCACTGTCTTCCATGTACATATGTAATCAACCCCAGATATAACAGAAATACTAATTTCAAAGTAATGTTTTACATTTTTTGTGACTACCTATCTAACTCGTTTTCAATGTACCACACGTACAAGTCAGCGTCTATGCGTCTATGTGACTCACAAGTCTAAATAAGTTTAAGTAAAACATTTTATAGTAATTTTGTATCTAGTGTTAAAGGAAATCGTACGGTGTATCGTATCGTAAGCCTATTGGAGTTAACTAGATCAGCGTCTATGCGTCAAAATGACTCATGTCTACTTAGATCTTAAGTCTACTTCGGTTAGCTAGGTCAGCGTCTATACGTCAAATGACTCATGCGTCGGATCGCCTATACAAGATTTTGCTGAAATACCTTATAATATTTTCGTAAGTAATATTGAGGGCTGCTCGCATCGTGTTTCGAATAGTAACTCTACTTCAGTTGACTAGGTCAGCATCTATGCGTCAACATGACTTGCGTCGTAGCGTCTAAACAAGTTTAAGTGGAATTATTTATGGTATTTTGTACTTTTCTTCGCCCATCCCATTATTGTCCCACTGCTGAACGCGGTCAGAATGCAAGACTTTTAGGCAAAAGTCCACCGCAACTAAGAATCGCGAACAGGTAGACTTCACTAACCTTTAAGAACTCTTTAGAAAACACTTAGGTGTGTAGATTTCTTTACGACGTTTTCCCTCACGGTAAAGCATATTTAATGACTAATATGTAATTTTAGAAAAATCTGTAGTAGTCAGCCTGATTCGAACCTCAGACCCTCGATCGAGAGAGGTTTAACGATCAGCACTATCTATCTATCTATTTATCACTTTTTGCAACTAATATTGGGGTAAAATGAGTGTGATACCGTAAGTCTATTTCAATTGCCTAGGTCAGCGTCAACGTGACTCATGCGTAGCGTCTAAACAGGTTTTAGAGAAATGTTTTGAATAATTCACTCGATTGTGACTACGATGCTTGTCTATTGCCTAGGTCATGTATGTTTCTTTCTGTGTCGATTGTTGTTGTTTGAGAATAAGAGAGAAGGGACGTCTTACCTACCGGACTCACATATGCTAAGTCGACATAAGGGCGGTAGGGTAAGGATATTGCGGCCTCGAGGGGTACCTTCTTTACCCGGGCAATTCTCAAGGAGACTTAGTACCTCCCGGATCCTTAACATTTATACATAATAATACAATGGTTATTGAACATTGTAATACAATGTACAAATGTACAAATGTAAAAGATATTATACCATTCCCTCTGTTTTGTGGGAGGTTCGGACTTCGAGAATCAACGCGCGTACTTTATTTATAACTTTGAAGTAGCAGCCTTGCATGCAGTCGACGTGATGGTAAGTGGTGACTGCCGACCATGGACATTTGTAAGCAATTAGCACCGCAGTTTCTATTTGAAATCAATCACAGATGCGTTGCTACTCACGACGCTGAATTCATACTCCCGGCCCATGATCAGTAGAGCTAGGCCATCCAAAATTTTCACCATCAATCAGAATCAGAACCTGTGCAAGGTCAAGCCATGCTTTGGGACCCAGTGTCCAACACTGAAGAACTTAACGATTATAATGATTTCTTACGTCTTTCAGGAAAAAAAGGCAAAGTGCTGAGGAATTTCTTAAAATATTGAGATAACGTTATTTATTATCAAAATTATCCTTTATTGAGATTATGCGAATGTAAAACACGAAGTTCATGCATTTACATAGAAATGCTAAAATAACTCTCAATCCGTCGAGGGTAGAGCTTGAAATTGGTTTGTTAGGCTCGGAGCGGCCCCGCGATTCCGAATTCAAAGGATTCCTACGAAATTCAAAAGAGTTGTCAGTTAGTACACAACTATTCAACGAGTTCAAAAAGTTTATAAATATTAAAACGTTTCCTTCAAAATAAAAAAGTACTCTCCGTCTAGCTCACCTTCAGTGGATGATAAGACTTCATTCGCCATTTACATCCATCGGACTGACTTACAACTCTATGTCAAATGAGTAAGAACTACATTAGTGTAATGCTAACATTAAGGCCAAATTAACCTCTATTGCGATATTAAATCTTACTTGATACAGCGAAAGTCTAAAGTCATTCGACAATGAGCCCAAACCAGTCCTGACGCCGCGCGCGACACGAGGACGCAACAAAACACTCTAAGCGAACGGAAAATGGCCTAAAACCTATTAGCGGTAACACGAAGCTGTTGCGACTATTCGATTCTGCGTCGAAACCGCCAAAATGCATCGGAAGGTCAACGAACCTCGCTCGCCAAGGACAGTGCATTCCATTTTTAAATTTAAAGCTAGCGCGCCAATAGAAGGCAGGATCTAAATAGGGCGGCCATCTTGCGTCGTCATTTTTCGCGGGAAGTCTTTTTTTAATTGCATTTGAGTTTTTGAGGTTGTGTTTAAACAATTTTTTTCGGACAAACAATGGTGGCCGTTTCATGTATTATTTCGTCGTAATTAGGGAGCGGTAACGAGATATTCTTTAAAAGAGTTCGTTAGGTGCGTTCGGTGAATAATGCCTGCGTTCGGTTTTTCCTTTGGTCGCCACGATGATTTTCAATCTTAATGATACTCGTTATTGAATTTAGTGATGTTCTGCTCTAATTATATTCAATAAAATAATATTAATTAGTTAATAATTTATCGATATAAAAGTATGTTATCCCAAGGCACTCTGCGTATAAAAAGACATATTTCGTAGCAACTTTTATCTATGATTTATAAAAGTAGACTCCTATTATTATACCATTTTATAACATATTATATAATTTTTGCTATGAATAATAAAAAAAATTGGAAAGTTAATAATCATAGGCTAAGGGTAATATTAAAAAAACTGTACGCCAAGCGTATATCAGTTGTTTTTTTTATGGAAAATAATATTTCGTGCATAATCTAAACATGTTAAAGTAACACGAGATTTATTTGATATCACAAAAATTTAACATTGGCGTGGCCATTGCCCTTTAGAAAATAACGAAAAAATATAATAAAAACATTTCATACAGACATAAATTTCCATACAGCTGTTAGGTAGTTTTAGGATTAAAATATTGAAATTTAATAGCTTCATTAAGGTCGTAACACGTGCAATTATATTTTTTGCCGCCCGTGCTTACGTACAATTGCATTTTTCAAGGTTACAGTTTGTACAACTTACTTTAATACATTTTTTTCAATAGATTTGTAATAAACACATTTTTTACTGTGTAATTTTTATCATACCTTTATTTTTTAAATTTGCATCGAGCTTTAAATACATACGTGTAACACTCACGTGCCAGGGTATATTTTTGACGTACTCTTTTAAAATGAAGTATCAAACGAGCATGCAGCAAATTTAATGGTAAGTGGCCGCCCATGGACAACTGTAAGAAACTCCATATATATAGAACAGGGGTTATATCTTAACACAAGGAAGCCGAATAGAACAACAATTAAAACTAGTACGACTAGATAAAATAAAAACAAAAAAAGTACATAACAAATGGATAAAATCTTTCCTTTGGTACGTCAGTTTTTTTTTAATTAAAACAAATATTATTTATTTTACCCGACTGTAATGTTTTTCGAGCAATGTATGTATGTTAGTAAGTATGTATGTTTATTTCCTTGACACACGTAAAGCCTAAAGTATAATTAATTTACCGCCCAAACACATGTTTGGGCGGTAAATTAAATATATCATTATAGAAACAAAAATCTTTTAAAGTTTTTAAGCAGACGGGTTTTCTGTTTAATACATTCTACGTTACGTTTTTATTCATCTAGGAGTACCTAAATACGGCAAAAGTAGAGAAAAATTCAAAACGATGATTACGTATAAAAATGTGTTTGTACGTACGTTCTGTTATAAAATTAGAACATTATGAGAGATTCGTTCCATTTCCATACTCATTATAAAAATACTTGAAAGGGTTGTTAAATGATGGGTCTTTAATAGAGTAACTCCAGTGACGCATTGGTACCCACGCTCAGCCATTTGACGTCATAGCAGAACGGATGGACCATATGTTAACTTAATATTAGAAATGTGTGCTGCTATTTATAATTACAGTTATTAAAAGGTAAGGACCTTGGTTCGGCTTTAGCGTCAACGCCATTTGATGGTAAGTGACTAACGCCCAAGGACTAAGTTGGAATGCCTTGGAGTATGTTCCCCTTATCAAGGAGCGTCACGTTTTTCGAGCGTATGTATGTATGTTTGTATGTATGGTTATTTCTTTGGCATTCACTACAGTCCACAAGATTGAGGAAGGGACGATTTTGTATTATCAAGACAATATAAGTATCAAATGAAAGCTAGTAAATTGACATTTTCAAAAATATTTACGTTATATGATTTTATGTGATTTTATGTCACTATTTTGAGGAAACCTCATAAATAGCGTTCAATTAAATATATCATTTTAAAAAACAAAAAAGGTTTTTAAACAGATTTTTTTGTTTTAATATTTTAACAATGTTTCTTGTTAGCTCTGTTACTTATATAAAAATCTAAATCTGAGTATAGAAACGTAAAAAGCTAGCTAAAGCGTTAATATGACGCGTAACTAAGTAATTAAGTTCCACGATAAATTAGAACTACCCTCGTCATCGGAAGAATGCCGCCAGCTAGGGGAGGTTAATGTATCGTTGACGTAAATTAAATGCGCAATTTTATTATATAATTAAAAGTGGGACTCAAATTAATTAAACATTGCCCTGAAGTTATTAATTTAAAAAACATTTTTAAATACTTCACTTCAAAATAGTTTCAGCTTAGTAATAATGTATTACAGCAATCGACTTATATTTAAAAAAATGGTTTAAGACCAACCGGCAGAGGTACAAAAGTTTAATTTAATAGTAATTGTATATATTATATTACGATATTTAAATATATATCATTATGATAAAAGAATTTCCTTTTTCAAAGTAAATACACATTCGGTTTAACCATGATATTAACATCTTAATATTACGTCGACTTCTCTTCATTTTCTTTAAACAACTGTGCTTAACAAACTAAGTATTCTACGGAGAAGATATACGAAGAACTTTTTAAATTATTCTTTATTTAGTTTTGACTGTATACTTTTTTTTTCATTTTTCATTACTGTTTACAAAAATGATTTTATTTTGGAACTGAAATTGGAAACTCCATAAGCTCATAAGATAACGTGTCGTATTTAAATGTAAAAATCGTAGGCGAATTTTATAAAATAAATAAAAATAAAAATACAAAGGGAGCATTTGTACCAAGTGGGTACAAATGCTCCGTTTAGATTTTTATTTTTATTTAATGTAGAGCAGAATCTGCAGAATAGTTGCCACCTATTTCTAGCATGAAGCAGTTGTGCGTTTTGATGGTCGGGTGTAGATACAGTCTGACTTACATATAAGACGTCCACCTTGGTCTTTAGGACTGGTAACTAATCTGTAATAGGCTTCACGTAGAACTCCCGGTCTGTATAAAGTGTTTACAGATATCCAGATACGAACGGCAGTAACCACTTGCCATTCTGATGCTCGCTTACTCCATTCGGGTAAATATTCCGCAGATCATACAAGAAAATTCGCTACATTGCAACGCAATAAGCTGAATGCACTAAACTGAACTCAAAAGTTTATTTAGAAGTAAAATTTTGCTCTCGTTTCCGCGTGAAAAGATACGCTACTTTCTATTCACAGTTTTTATGCCATATTTAGCAGACCGGTTATTTTGCCAACATTACTTTTGATATCGTAAAATACCATTTCAGCAACTGTTTTTAAAAAGACGCTTTCTACACTCATAGCCCCACACTAGGATTTTCACCTGTATCTTGGGTGCCATGGACACACAAAGACGAATACACAAACACCCAGACCCAGAACAGAAATCTAAACTCATCATTCAGATACCTGTCTGGCTGGGGATCGAACCCGGGACCCACTGCGCAATAGGTCGGTAAGGTAACCGCTCGGCCACGAGGGTCGTCGTCGGTTTTTAATCACCTGCTAGGTAGAAGTCTGTCGCCTCCATGGAGGAAGGCATAGGTACTCTGTCTCGTTACCCTAATTTGTTCAAGGCAAGGTTTAGAAGTCATTATTATAACGATAATAAACAAAAACTTTTTTATTTTTATTACGTATATATGGTAAGTAGCCACTGCCCATGAACATCTGTAAGCAACTTCTTATAGAACAGGAGTTCTATCTAAAGTCGATAACAGATGCGTTGCTACTCCCGAGACCTAAGATGGTCGCTTCATAAATAAGTGAGCCGGCAACCACATCCTTCCACCGAAACGCAAGAGCTGCTACACGTTAGAAATATGTAGGTGTGGCGGTGGTACCTCCCCGGTCGAAATACACTGGTTCTACCACTTTGTCAAAGTAAAACTTTTTTTAATAATTTGAGGCAGGAAGCATGGAGGTATGGAGGCATGGAGGTATGGAGTCCATCTGATGGTAAGAAGTAACTGTCAACCATCAAAATCTAGGATAAAATAAAGTTGGAATTGAAAATCAAGTCGCAATGTCTATTTCTAAATACTAAACGATAAATATTAATGAAAGAAAGTCAGTCTTTAAACTCTTGTAATAAGACTCGGCTTAATTTTACAAAAATCGACATTAAAAAGAAGACTTAGTTGTCAACTCCTTTTAGTCTCAGGACTCCCGATCGAATCATCTGAGTAGTATAGAATAAGTCGTTTCAACCAAAACAAAAGGAATACGTTTACATGTTTTATTAGTTAAGAATACAACTTTGAAGTCTCTAGTCAACTTGTAATAATTTTCAGAGTTGATAAAATAAGACTTATTAATAAAACTCAAGTCTTTTTAATGGGACTTAAAAGATAGAGTTTCTTTTATTACTTCTTCTTTATCTTTCTTTACTTTTTTCTTTATTTCTTTCTAATCTTTATTCTTCATTTTCGATCATTGCAACACAACGATTAATTTGTGTCCGTGTTTAATAATTTTATTATATCCTAACAGCTGATTAACTGCATCCCGATTACACCTGACCTCACGATATCAAAGAAAATCCATTAAAAAGTCAACAAAAAAGAAAGACGGAATCAGCGAATTCCTGCGCGCTGTTAGCCTGCCAAACTGACCATCGGTGAGAAAAAAAACGATATTATAGTCCATGCGCCGCCGCAGATCGGGGTCAAGGCGACGCAACTTTCGAAACGCCCCTCCCCCCGTATCCTTGTAACTCGGTCTTTGTTATTTATAGTGTGTAGACATCGCTTTTTAGCTTTTTTACGCGGAAGCGGTCGCTCTATCTATTTAATTTTTCCTGCAAAGGTGCAGTTTACGTTCGGTTTGAACGTTGAATAAAAACAATATTTTATGCACGCACTCTGTTTGGAACTGGTTTTTATTTTAAACAGTAGCTTTTCCGTAGGTTAGCTTATTTTGTCCGTCTTTTATTGCTGTAGCTGAATAAATCATCTATTTACATTACTTTTCTGTGCTTTAAACTTGCTTAAAATTAAAGCTATTAGACTATATATTCTGAAAATATAGGATATATATTTAAGTCATTATATTAGCCGCATAGATCTTACATAGAAATATTCCTGCTATTATAACTCGTTTTAAAATTTGTCACACTTATTGGCTGCAATCAGTACAATATAAGCGACATTAGAGATATCAGCATGCAGTATGAGTTTATCAGCGTGCAGTCCAACTTTACAAGCTGTAGTCCAAGCTTATGCGATGTGAGTCAGTCAGCATGCACTATTTTTATAGTCTTGAAGTATCTTACTAATATAAATGCGAAATTTTGTGAGGATGTGTCTTTGTTATTCTCTTAGATAGTTTAAAACCTAAGTTACCACATGCGATACTTATTACTAGGATAAACGTGACGGTAGCATGCAGAGCCGCGGGAATAAGCCAGTATTATAATGAAAATCCATCTCCCATGAGTTACAAATATTCATAACTAACCTAACAATAGCACATGGTGCCCCAAAATTTGCAACTCGCCATCTTGATAAGCGGGTTGACAAACCTTCACAATAGTGTTGACATCACACTAGTCTAACTAGATATACTCGATATAATTCATTTGTGTATGCAACTTATTTATTATATGTTTGGTTTAGTTTCTGACAAGATGCGGCATGCGGTTTTACCTGCTTCAAAATTGTACAAGCTTATATATGATATTTAATTGTACATAACAACAAAATGATGGGTTTGACTACCTTAAAGCTTATTTATGTTCAGTGCATATAAAGACATATAAAGACTTGTTTTTTTAATATTTTAATTGTAATTTGTTATTGTTTATTATGAAATAATAAAAGCGACCATAAATTTAGAGTTGTGCAAGATAAAAAACAATTTTAATTAACATAATGGTTACTGAACCTTTTAGTTGACCTAACTAGATTTTACCTTCAAAATCGGTTTGCGAACGAGTGCCCTAGCAAACCAAAGGAAACGCCTCGAGCGTTATTGATAGGACTTTTTGTTTTGCAGAGCGAGTAGCGACTGACCTCGAAGCAATACTCGGTACATTAGTGTAAAGCACACAACTCATAAGAGCCCGTTCACACTGCGATGTTGCGTAACGTTTAGGCGCTCCGACCGGACGGTCTTGCCCTAATAAAGCGTCTAAAACAAAGCGTATAGCAAAATATAAGTAACATATAAATAGGTATAGTGTACGTAACTAATAAAGCGAATAATTATGGTTAAACCCATATAAATGTCATAAGTAGGTAAACTGTGTCAAGGCGCTGATTTTTAGTTCGTTAAACAACTTTAAGTATAACTTTACATTACAATTAAAAACCAGTCAGTAATACGTTATTAAATGTTGTACAATTAACTATGAATTCCTTAAATAAAATTATATAAAATTTGTTATAATCTCAATCCATCTTATAAATTGTTAATAGAGTAGCGCCGCTTCCTATAACGCCGCCCTCTATAACGAATCATATAAAGCATTACTTGAAGTTAACACAAAAACTATTTTAATTTAAATAAAGTTTGAATTTGTACTATTATGGTATGGCGCCACTAGCGCCAATTTAGTTATATGGCAACCCTTGCAGCCGCAGTGTGGATGCGCGCTTACCGGCCCGGTGCGATCGCTCTCAAGGTTGTCTACAATGAGTAAGCAGACACAAGTGGCGATGCGCATACTTTTCCTTATGGCTCCCTTATGCGTGCGCTTAGCCCAAGGCCCTACACTTTAGAAAACGGTATGCAAGTTACCTTTAATTATTGTCTTCAAAATTGAAAGGACACCGTTGTGAACAAAGGCCTTATCACATAAAGGAATATGAACCCAGAAGAAGGCACAAATTTTGTTTTTTTTTTCTTGGGTGAATGAATATTAACAATAAAAAATAAACAGCAATCAATTAACTACATTTATCGACAATATTGCCATAAATTATATTGCAAGATGCAATAAAAAACGACAAAAAATATATTGAGAACTATAATATGGGAAATCTTGTTGCATTTTTATGAGCAAATAAAGCCAGCTGAAATTGGTTCATTTGAAATTGCAGTTTCTCTTATAAAAAGGTGAAGAATATCATAATTTTTCTTACCTATATTCAAATATTGCATAAAAATAAAAATAAAATTACGAGCAATTTTTTTTCGAAAATTAATTTTCGGATAGATAGAATAGGAGATAAGAAGTTATCTTAATTCCTTGTTAAAGTAAAATCCTTCTTTCATAAAATCCAATCCAAAATGGCCGCATATCTTACCTCCCTCTCAGCCTCTTATGTGGAAGCGAGAAACATACAAAAACCATTTATATAATATCCTTTATCAAAACAAGTTTTACAGATAATCAATTATTTTCTCGTTGGTTCCGGGCAGATCTTATGCCGCGAAAATTAATTTCGTCCGTATATTCGTTTCCGGCTCGTCGCATCTACAGGAAATTCTGGTTATTGTAATGGCCGATCGGTTTTATTTCTTATTTACATTGAGATAACATAATTTGCAAGAAATACAGAGATTATTTTATATTATTTACAGAACAGCAATCGAATTTTTCAAAGTAATTGAGCCTAAGAATAATACACGAATAAAATCTTTTTTATTATACTTTGGTATTTACGGTATTTTTATTGTTTTATGTATGAACAAAGGAATACCTACTCTCTATTTTTTTTTATTTATAAAAGTAATAAACCACATAATATAGGACGGAAATAAAGACATTTGTAACCTACGAGAATTGAACCCGGAACACACGCAAGTGTCCATATTTATGCATCCCACTATATTATTATTATTATAAATTATCATCATGTTAAGATTTCACCGAAATTGAATATTTTACTTATATTTATGTATTTTTTTTTTATTGGCTAAGATCGTGGTTCTGCCCGCATTTCGTTTTTAATACGAAACCCCAAAAATTTTCAGAAAAGCTTATCTTCGGAAATCTTCGGTTAGGTTCTCGTTTTTCAATATTGTACAGTTTTTTTTTTTAAATAGACCATGGAATCAATTTTTTTTTTATTAAACGTTGTTGAGTAATAATTAAAAAAAACACACACAGCAATTTAATTTCTTATTTCTTTTACAGAGTCAAGCTGTCTTTACGCGAGGAGCCTTGCAATTCCGGTAGTAGTATTCCAATGAATAGATAAAAAGTTCTCTTGAAGGTTCAAGGCGGACTTGTAGAAAACGGAGGCTTCGCTGCTCCTTTTATGTTAAGTTCACGAATGAAAAGTTCAAGCTTACTTTTAATAATCGGTGTTATACTTTTGTGTCATTCTACTGACCAACTGCGTATAAACTACTCAGCTTAAACTAACTACTGTGCCTTTAGTACAGATGCGTTGCCACCCCTGAGCACTAAGTTGGAAGGCTTCGGATAAGTACCTATAACTTTCTTACTACACACTTAGGAAGAAATAGGTGTGGGGGTGGTTCTTCCGGAGTCGAACCACAAAGAGCTGTACCACCTTGAAATTATGGCTTAAATAAAATAATGTTTATTAATGCAAACTATAGCTCAAAACGAAAATGTGAACTTGCAATGTACATGGCAATGTATGCAAAAACGTAAAAAATGACTGTTTTGAGCAAATGTGACAAACTCTGGGCGTAAAGCTCTCATTGGATATCATCCTATTAAAGGCTTATAAATATATATATCAGCCTTTAACAGCCCACTGCTGGATATTTACCTTTTGATTGTTTAGTTTGTTTGGTTGGAGGCTTGTTGGTTGAATTGATGTAGGACATCTCCGTGTCCTACGCCAATGCTTTAGTTATAAGCGTAGGAAATCTTTTATCCAGTTCTCGTTCCTAAGACCGATATGGCCCGCCAATTACCACTTTAGTTTGCTCCTCATATCATATCATACTACTACGGATACCACGCTGGCTAAGTGCAAATTAACTCTGAGACTAGAATTGATCTAGACCAAACATAATAATGATAATCAAAAATTATACAATTTATATGCACGTATTTCACGCGCGAATGTGTACGCCGTGTACGCACAAAGCAACGTATGTGTGCGTGCTATGAGTAAAATGGCGGGAAAAACGATTCCAACCAGTTTTAATCCGTGAGAAGTAGTCGGTCTTTTTAATGATTTTCTAGTTCCAATTACCTAACAATAAAAAATAGGTACGATTTTAAATTCGAATTAAATTCCTTAGTTTAAAAAAAATATAATCTGTTACCCGTTAACATACAATTAGTATTTATGTAGCGTGCAGCTGATTAGTAAGAAGGTAAACTTTACCCAATTTTAAAAGGTGTTAGAAGAAGTATTTTTATCCGGGAAGGTAAGAGCGCCAGATCTATTCTAAAGTGAAACAGTTCTTGGATTTCGTCGTAAATGGTTGCCGGCTCACTTTTAAATGAAGCGACCATGTTAGTCCTCAGGAGAAGCAACGCATCTGTGCTTGACTTCAGATAGAATCCCTGGTCTATATCCTGGTGCTGCCTGCTCGTTTGATACTACAATCTTACAAAAAAATATACTGCATGCCCTAAGGGCAACATCTGCACAATTCACCCAATTTCCGGGGAGATCGGCCTTGCCCTTTGTAACTGTGGCATAACAAGCGAAGTCAGGATATCAACTAGTATATACAACGAGTTTACTCCGTGTTTCAATGGGAAATTATGTATTTTTCATATCTTTTTTCATCCAATTACTGTTTAAGGTTTTATAAAGTTTTCTATAACTGTACATAATATTTAAAAAATGGTGCTTATAGAGAAACTTATCGCTTAAATCAGTTTCTTTACTTTTTCAATGAAGATTATTATTTAATATATCCAGAAAATATTAAAAAAAATGGTGCTTAATAGAGGTACTTATGGCATAAATCAGTTTCTTTACTTTTTCGATGAAGATTATTGTTTAAATCGAATATATTTGGCTTGAATATATAGCTTTTTTATATTTAAAACTACTTCGTTCCTTTATTCGACATAATATTATTGTAATCTTGTTTATATAATTATGTAGCTAAGAGTACATATTTTAAAGACAAAGGTATATACTTTATCCTTAAAAAATGTAGGGATTGTAAAAAAAAATCTGTAAAAATACTCTATTTCTTTTTAGCTTTATTTTCGGATTTAGGATTTATTTTCAGAATAGATATTAATAAAAGCCTATTTATTCAAAATTTATAAATGATTTTGTATGTCAGTCACTTCTTTGAGTACTGTACTTTCAAAAAAGTCTATACAAACCCACTGCTCACTTCTTAAGAGTATTTCTAAAAAAAAAAGCCCAGCAGCGGGACTTTAGCCCAACGTTGGGTCCACACGTGTAGAATGCAGTGCACCGGGCGACCTCGACGCGCGTGTTGCATTACGGAAGGGCTCCATAGATTCATCGCGCGATAACTCACTAGAATCGAACCCAAACACCTTGTGCACTTACATGCATTTTAAACAACTTATTTTGCTTATATAATACATTTAAATTGATATGTTGCCTGTGTAAATGTTTCTTTCTCTGCCTAGGTTTTGAATGTAAATTATAAGTTTAATCCATACGTACAAAAATAAACATAATATTTTTATAAACAAGCTTTTATTTCAATGTACTGAAAAGAAAAAATTAAACCCATCATTTTGGTGCATTTTATATCATGTATTGGCTTGTAAGTTCAGCTGTACAAACATATATGTATTGCAAGTTAAATAAAAGCTTTTCAAAGTTCTGTGTAACTGCACAATGCATATATTTGCAAAATAGGGGAACTGAAAATAAGTACCTTATCAACAATTTTTTGATCTTTTTCTACCAGCGAGAGCTACCGAATCTATCTTGAATAGTTGACATTGAATTTTCATTTCATTGTAGTACATGTACACTATCAAAAGTTATTATTTTTTATATATATATATATTTTTAGCAACGTCTTTGTCTTGAAAACATACGAAGCGAATATTGTAGTACTTATTTCAAAGGTTACTATTTCAATCACCGCTTGAAAATACGCTAAAGCTGTTTATATTTAAACTTTTCATCAACAAGTAATTATAATGGAAGTAGATAACATTTAATCTATGTGATATATCTATATCTATACTTATATATACGAGTAACACGGTGTGTGTCTGTTTGTTAATCAAGCACATAAAAATTTCTGATTCGATTTACATATTTTTTTACACTGATGTAGATTATTTATCTGATCAACTTATTGATTAATTTTGAATCCGATACTTTGCAGTATTTAAAGACAGCAACTATTTTATGTCTCGAAGCGAAATACAAGTTTTCAGCTAATATCATATAGATTAAATACGTCATAATAAAACATAAAAATGGTGTATTAAGAATAAATAAGAGTATGTTATCCATATATTAATCACAAGAATGCACCACAAAAACGATCGGAACGTAGGAAGCTCTTAAACCAAAAAGAAAATCACATTGGCACGCTCAACTATTATGCGCTATACCCTTGTGTTAAGAACTAAGCGAGCGTCTACGCAAATCAAACGCAGATTACACTCTTGTTTTCCAACAAGACGTGTGCTCGACACAGTGTCGTAAATCCTTTGGCCATTCGCAAATCGTCCGACACGCTTGCACAGCGTGTTGTGGAAGGTGACGTGTGATAAAGATGGCAGATCATTCACGTTACTTGGTCGATGTGCGACTGCATGTAGGTTATGTTCTTACTGATTTCTAAAAAGATGTATGCCAGTAGCGCTGATGCTGACTATTCGATCTGTATTCGTTAGATATCATTATTCTTAGTATATTTACTTTCTACTAATTTGTTCATAGTAATAAGTAGCGATACCGTTCTTAAAAATAAGACATTTAAGATTTATTCAAACTAAAGTAATAAACGAGCATGTAGTCCACCTGATGGTACGTGGTTACTGCCGCTCATGGACATCGGTAAGCAACTTCATATAGAACAGAGGTTCTATCTGAAGTCGATCAAGGATGCGTTGCCACTACCGAAGACTAAGCCTGGCCATGGTCGCCTCATATATACAAGTAAATGGCCTGCAACCACACAATTACATCGAAACGCAAGAACTGCTTTGCGATAGGTGTGGCGGTGGTAGTTTCCCGGTCGACCTACACTGGTTCTACCACCTGGTAAAATTCTAAAAGTCGACGAATTTTAAATTGCTCTAATACTATTTTCATTGGTTTTTTTTTTTCAATTTTTAAGTAAGAAAGTAAGAAAATAGCAAACCATGTGAAGTAGTTCTTACGTTTCAGTAGAAAGGTGGGGTTGCTGACTTACTATCATATGAGGAGGCCGTCTAGTCCTCGGAAGAAGCAACGCATCTTCAAATAGAACCCCAGTTCTATATAAAGTCGCTTACACATGGACGGCAGTGGCTACTTACCATAAAGTGGACTGCATGCTCATTTGCTACTGCATTATTATTATAAAAAATTAAACGAATACGTTATCTGTACTCCTCTAAATTTAAATAAGCAATTGTAAAGTTTCTTGCATATGAAGGATAATTTCAAGATTATTAACCTCTTCGTCCTATTCATATTAATTTTGCAACAAGGTAGTTAACCTCATATCAGGCCCGTGGATCTAACCGTCTGCTTTGAACTCTAACTTCAATGTAAATTAGTTTCAGAAGCGCACGCCCTGAGTCTGTATAAGACTCTATCACTCATTTAAAGGACCTATTTGAAGTTTAAAGGTAGAATCCACGACTCCAATAGCACTTTTTAATGTATTATTATGCTTATGAAAATTATTATGCTGAATTCCATCTTACTTCTCTGTATAGCTAGACGAGAAGATGAAGCTTATTTAGAACGTGAGTAAAATTGAGGGTGTGTTAATTTTTTTGCGAAGAACTCTATTTTAAAATTATATAGTTACTTTCCAAACTAATTAAACGATTCTAATTATATGTCATAAGTCACAATCCATCAACCGTTCGGGCAGTAGCGCGTACCAAAGAATTAGACATTCATACAAACATACATACATAGGAGGAACATACATGCATATACATAGATAAGCTCGAAGAACCTTCTTCAGACGCCGTCGGTTAATAAGCTGGTATTTTGATGTTACAAACATACACTTAAATTTTATTAATTTAATAAATAGACAGGCACATTCATATCATGTTGAAATCACCTTATCATTTATGGATGTTGTAGATAAAGTAAATACATCATCCCCAAATGATATATATTATAGTCTATTTACTGATGATGCCTAGATGTATTAGTATTTAAAACTAATTTGTTTTGGGTCTTCAAATAGCCTGAATTATTTACTTGAAGTTTTATTTACACAAGTTAAATTTTACAAATAGTTACTTAAAGTTATCGACAGTAAATAAACCAACTGCTAAAACTAATATACTGGATTTAGAGGCCTATATATATGTGTTTGACTGTTGTATAAGCAAAATGTCTGTCTTCAAGTAGGAGTCTATTTTCTTACTTCAAGTAGCGATAAGTAAGAAAATAGAAGAATATTAATTACTTTTGCGTATAAACGAAATTTTAATAAAAAATATAATAAAAGCAAGTCAAGACTTCCATCTGATATTTAATCATCTCTTCAACTGCTACCTACCCACCATATTCTACCAGTACCATAATTTTGTGGTTGGGTACCGACACTTAATTACTAACATAGCATAACTCGAGGGAACTCTTCCTCTCCTACACCTAGTTACACCATGCTTAAATGGTGTAACTAGGTATACCTTGTAACAGTTCCAAGGGGGGGGGGGGTATCCATTGGCAACATATAAATGTAAAAATGGCCGACAGGAATACGATTTATTTAAAATCTTACGCATGTTACCAATGTTCTAAGTGCATTGCGCAAAATGTTAGCAGACACGCATTCGAATGCAAAATGCACTTTCCTACGTTTCCGTTTTATTGCGTGAAATTTAGAAAGTCTTTTCGGCTAAAGTAAATGAAATACACGGAATTAGTAGCGTAAAGTCTACATTTAAAGAATTTTGTTTTCGATTTGTTTCTCATTTTAACAACTAAATGTTTTAAAGAGTATTAATACAATATTCTAACTGCACACAGATAATAGCAGTGTTAGGGAGATTTAATCGTGTTAGTCAACATCAGGTTTGTTTGTTTCTGTCTGAAGTATCAAACGGGCATGCAGTTCACCTGATGGTAAGTGATTTCTGCCGCCCATGGACATCTGTAAGCTTATAATCTTCATATAGATCTGGTTCTATCTGAAGTCGATCACAGATGCGTTGGTAGTCCAGAGGACTAAGATGTTCGCCTCATATATAAGTGCGCCGGCAACCACATCCTTCCAACGAAACGCAAGAACTGCTTCACGCTAGAAATAGGTGTGGCGGTGGTACTTCCCCGGTCGAACTACATTG
>DWNE01001589.1:0-21491 GCA_018249875.1 Cecropterus toxeus | reverse complement strand
TGCAGAGGATAAACAGGGAGAAAGATAGGGGTCAAAATATAAAAATAAATAGTACGATTTTATTGTAGACTGAGCAAAAAAATATTGTTCCGTATAGTCCTCACCATTGCAGAGGATACACAGAGAAATATATATAGGGATCAAAAAAATACTACAACCATATTGTTAATTGAGAATCAAATTTTCTTCTGTATAATACTCATAATTGTAGAGGATAAACAGAGAGAGATAGATATAGAGCAAAAATAAGTAAATAGTCAAATATACTGTAAAATGAGAAACAAATATTCTTCCCTATAATACTCACCATTATATATGATAGACAGAGAAAGATAGATAGGGAAAAAGAATGGCACTTAAGTATGCTAATCATGGAATGACTGAGAGTACTTTGTAATTGGCGCTTTTCATGACTATCGGTATTAAAGTTGAGTGCTCTTTAATGTGCAAAATATTCAGGATTGTTGACAACTTGGGACCGTGAAATTTATTCCAATATAAAAAATGTGTAGGAAAGAGAGAAGAGCTTTGCATTGTGTTGCAGGCAGATTAAAAGTTTTAGGGAAGTTAATTTAAATTGACTTTTCATAGCAAACGTGTATGTGTACCAGGTGTCAGAATCAGTGTAGTTTGACCGGGGTGGTACCATCGCTACAAAATTTATATTGAGTAAAAAAGAGGATTTTAAAAATTTATAAATTTTCTTTCATCGTGTTCTATTCTAGGCAGGCAACGCGTGTCGCGTATAGCTACTAAATATATAAATTAAAGTAGAATGTCTAGTTTACGTAGTTAGGTAAAGAAACAAACATTTTTATTTAATTGTATAGATGCCTGAGGCTCTGAGTGCAGTTGAGCTATGTGCTTCTATCTACAAGTACAAGTTAGTTACCTCCGTCTGGTTTCGTTATTTATTGAATTTCGCAGTGCAGATTCGAATCCCTTAGCAGACTGCAGGAGCAATCTGGGATTTTTCTTACTTACTTACGTACTTGTTCTATTATATTGAGTCGGTTACTACAATATTGTGTTTAGTTATTTTTATGACTTTATTCAAGTTATAACAACTCTTGTTATTTTTTTTTATGAAATGAAATTTAATTTTGCGTCAGAGCGATTGTTTTCTTTTATTTATATGTAGCACAATCTTTGCCTGAAACACATTGTATCACTCAGTAAATATTTGGATGTAGTTACAATAAAATAATTATTGTACTATTAACTAACGGTTTTATCTTAGCTTAAAAATGTAACGTAACGTACATAATAATAACTTCATACTAACAAGATGGAATAAATATTTTATTTGCGATTTCAAATACAGACGAACAGACAGACGAAAATTTTAAAAATTTTGAAATATAGGTTGTTACTTAACTTACTTATTTCTTATGAAAAATATAAGAAAAAAAAAACCTTTATCTCAATCGCCTTACAATGAAATCTATTTTCAAATAATATTATTGTTCTTGCAAATGACAGTTGAGACAATTTGCAAAATGTCGTTAAAACTGTCAGTGCGTGCCTCGTTGGGTGTCTCGTGCTTTTGTATGACGTTGAGTGTCCTACACGTGTCTAGCGCGACCCTCGACACGCCAGCTTATTGGGGACGTATGTAGAACCTTATCAGGGGTATTGAAAGGAGCTGCTTAACCTAGCCACGATGTTGCGAAGGATTACATCTTTGTTATTGGGTAATATGTATACAATTCAAAAAATGCATATCGTGAGTATCCGTAACATATTAAACAATATCAATTCCGCGATAATATCAGCTTAAAATCATAATATCAGCTTGAAATCAATATATAATAATTTATTACAATATATGTTTTTACATTTTATTACACTGAGAGTTACAAATAATAAACAATTAATTTTACATTTACACGTGCAATAAAACCTATATATCTATACTAATAGTATAAATCGGAAGAGTTTGCATATTATTTAGGTTTGTTTAAACGCGCTAATCTCTGAAATACTACTCAGATTTAAGTAAAAGTGTTAAATATGGCAGATTATTTATCTAGGAAGGCTTAAGACTATAATTAAATAAAATGTTCTTAATTTGCGTCGGCCTACAGAGACACTTACAAATTGTCAGTTACGATTTTTTTCTTGTACAACCGGATCGGAATACGACCTCAACTGAGAAGATCCGGCAAGAAACTTAGCGGCTTTTGGCCACTTTTTGTATATTTTTATGTCGTTATACATCTTAATATTTAGTTAACTGTATATAAACGATGTTAACACATAAACAGACATTGTTTCTATTTTATGAAATTACTTTAATATTTGTGCATTTGAATACCACAGAGCGTATGTGTATTTGATGAACTTCATCACATGAATAAAGTGGCTTCCACGTGCAGGAACATAGCTTTGTTATCAAAGGGGAATTCTCTTCTAAGGCGAACTGATTCAATGAATTGAACACTTTAATAGAGAAATAGAAATCGTACATCTGTATACGAAATATAACGCATGTTTTATGTTTCATAAATAATAAAATAAAATATTATCTCAATCAGCCGAGTAGCACTACGTTGGTCGTGAATCGTAAAAGAGGACGAAAGATTAAAGCCAGGGCAACATCATCTGGAAAATTAATCTTCTAATCCGTTACGGTACACCAAAACGACGTTGCTAAGAGCACTTTTTCTAGCGGATTTAAAAGAAATGATGGATGAAGCTTTCCGGAGTGACAGTTATTCAAAAGCATAGCCATGCTTTTGAATAACTTGCAAACATGAAGCCTCATGCAAGGTCTATTAGACCTTGTATGCCACGCTTTTGAATAATCGGACCCAATTAGCGTTAAGCTTGAGAAGCGTAGTGCGACTCAGTACAGTCATATCGCCATAACTTCATGTGTTTCTTATCCGTGTGAAACGCCATTACCTACTTTGAATTTATAACAGGAATTTGTAATCGAAGTATACGGTTATAGTTATTTGTATTTCATTATAGTTCTCTTATTCATAACAGGTTTCACATTTTTTAAACGGTAGTAAAATGCCACGCGACAAAAAATTATAACTACCTATTTAAAATTTCTCATATATTATATGGAATAGTAGTTTTAAATGTCGATTCTTTTATATGAGGTAAAATATTTATATTATTATTATTACGTTATTTAAAAACATTGTATTGTTATAATATTTAAATTTTCCAGGTGGTAGTTGCCGGTACAACTATTTCTAGCGTAAAGTAGTTCTTGTTTTCGGTGGAAGGGTGTGGTTGTCGGGACACTTATATATTAGGCGGCTATATTAGTCTTCGAGAGTAGCAACGCATCTGTGGTCGACTTCAGGTAGACCCCCATTTTATACGGAGTTGCTTACAGATGTCTATGGGCAACAGTCAACACTTACGATCAGATGAACGGCATGCTCGTTTGCTACTTCAATCTGATAAAAAATAAAGAAATTAATTATTTCACTTCAGAGCAATACCGTATATAAAAGGTGTGAAGAGAGTTCTTCTTTAAAGCCAGCGATGCATTGGCGACTCCCCTGGTGTTGAAAATGTCCATAGGCGACGGTGACTACCTACCATCAGGTAGCCCGTCTGCCTTATCGTTAGGTTTACGTACAAAAAAAAAAGATATTATTTGACTAGATAAAAATCCGTGTATTACAATTTAAGATTATATTATACGGACATATTATATACGTATAAACATAACAATTGATAACATTGTTGATTTTCTACGTTGGTGAGAGTGTGTTATGTTGATGCCAATAACGGCGAACTTGACCGTAATGCGTAGTAGGTTGGGCGACTTGGCTCCTGAAATTGTTTGGCCACGATTTGTTATCAACCCACTTACTAGAAATGTAGTACGGAAAGTAACAAAAAGTTCGAATCGAATGAATATCTACTTTATTGTTTTAACTGTAGCTATGAATCTATAACAGTTTTTTTACTACGTACAAAATATAGTACTTTAACTTTTCGTTCGTACGTCGTTTAATAGCTTCTTAAATAATATAACTATTAATACCAGTTATATTACCAAATACTTATCAGCCTTAAAAAATGTGGAAGGGTACGATGCTACTTCATGTTCTAAGGAAAGACTCGTGTACCCCTCATATACATCATTAAGCCCTTTGAAGTTCACTGCTGGACATATGTGTCTCTTAATAAGAGGTTTGCTAATAAACACCGCGTCTGGCATGCGTATTGTTAACTGTATTGTGTGTTGATGTTACCTTGAAAAACGCTACTGCACATTTTGTTCGATAAAATACAGGAAAGTCCTTATATGATTTCTATGACATCTTTGAAAAAGACCACACGACTCTCATCAAATGTATGTACCCTTGATACACACATATACATAAAAAAAATTCAGAAATGTTCATCACACACAAATTCATAGCATGAAAGTGTACCTTGCGTATCACTGGAAGGATATAGATAGATAGTAGTAGATAGCCACATAAGGCGACCATCTTAGACCTTAAGTGCCAACTAATCAGTGATCAGCTACCCGTAGAATCACCGTTCTACAATTATGATAAGAGGTATCCGATATCCATAGCCGTCAGTTGCGACTTACCATCACATTGATTGCGTACTTGTTTGCTTCATGAACCTTATAAAAACAGTCGCGGTTGCAAACTAGTCTACAAATATATCGAACGCACTGTTGCACCGTTCTATTTTCTCTTCGCCAATAAATCTTTCCAATCGCTTTTGTTTTTAAAACACAATGGGATGTTTTCCAATGCAGGCATCTGTATCAACAATGAAAATATTGCTACATGAGATGGGATTTGATAGTTCGAAATAGTAGTTCTTTAGGAAAATGTTGGAAAAAGATGCGTTGTTATTCGAACGGAGTTCGAATGCCTATCTTTTCTCTTTTTCTCTTTGTCTCTCAAGACTCTCCTTTATTAGATATTTCTTATTATAACATGATGCTGTTTTAGATTAAAATTGGTGTAAGGTACGGCACTTCAGAGTCGATGCTACAAAGGGCTTTACACTGGCAGAAACGTGATACCTCCGGTGTTAAGTATATGTTAAAATCTTATAAACGATTCAATAATCTTTTAAGAAAAACGGCAAAAACCTATGATAGTAGACGGTAAACTTGTCGTTTACGTATACATTTACGTTTAGCCTGACTCGAGTGACAAGGAAGTTGAAAGGGATATCATGCAAATAGACACGTTCTAACGAATATATCCGTCCATTTCAGTCTTGGCTAAATGCTGCAATTTATGTACATGGAGCTTGGAAATTATCCCACAATCGCTTAATGAATGAATGTAATCTTTATGCTCGTGAGGCTAGAGTCGGAGTTGGGCTCGTAGGATTTGTGAATTACTTAGCGCGGGCGTACTTCAAACGAGACAGCGCGTCGCCACTTGGTCAGCGACCTAAAGTGATAATGTTAAATGTATGAAAACGACTAACTGGCGTGCTTGTGTACGTCTGCAGTGCCTACAAATTATGGTTACGTGCCGTAATTATGTTAATAATTCAGTTTTTTCTTAACTACAGTGTTTTAGTTTAAAGTGTGCTGTATGAAGTTTAATTTGGTTCTAAGTGGTAGAATTTTGGATTGTCAAGAGACTAAAGGAAGAATTTTGATGCTTCGAAAGTTATTGTGAAATGTGTATTGTGAAATATGGTCATTAGAATGTGATTGAGAATTTATGGCTGAAGTACCTATCCGTACCTTGCTACAGGATATAAAAATAGTCGGTAACTTTAAATAGTGCAAAATATCAAAATCAAAAGTAGCCTCTACGTTGACCATGTAAATAAGCTACATGGATGCAAAATTTAATGTAAATCGGGCCTGTGGTTCTTGCGGGATTGAGTAACAAACAAACATACACATGCACACTCGTTTTTATATATTTGTTTAGATAATTCGTAAAAGTATCCTATTATAGTAACGAAAACAATTTTACAAAACAAAACAATTTAAACATGAATCGTTTTCAAACCGATATATTCGCAAATTTTAAGCCAGATGCAATGGAAAATCCCTTCAATCGAGGGTTCCGGATAATCCGGTAACAATCAATTGGAAAATTGTCGTAATAGAGACTAAACTGATACGAACTGCCGGTCACGTGATCCGTGCGACCGTTAATTTAAATTGACACCCGTCTTCCCGCGCTGTGCATTTCAACCCGTAGGGGGGTGTCAGTGGGAACTAAAATTGCTATTATGCTGTTATTTTGATGACAGATACCCATTATTTAGTCGTAATTTCTGATTTTAAGGACCGTTGGCAGTGAAATGATTAAGTGCTTATTGCTTATTATGTCCTCGTTCCTTGGATAATCAATGATTTATTTCGTATGTAAAGTTATTTGCAAATTAAGTAAAAGTAAGTATTAAGTGGTGTGGTGGTTTAAATACTAATAATATTAAGAAGAAATAAAAAGTATTCTGCGCGCATATGCTTAGCTTTGGATAATTAATAATTTATTTCTACGTAAAGTTATTTGCAAATTAAGTAAAAGTAAGTAGTAAGGAAGTAGGAAGGATTCAGTGTGGTGGTTTTAATATTAATTAAAAAAAAAAAAAAAGAAAAAAAACTGTTCATAGATTACTATGTGTTTTTGAATATTTAGTACTTAAGTGATTTTATTTTAAATAGAAATAACGCTAAGATGATACGTATTTCGAAAATATAATAAAATACCTATCATATGTTTACCGATTCCTCTACGTCCAAACTTGTACCAACGGTTTTGAACAACTTCGGCTATTAAGGACAATTGCATTCATCTTTAATAACAATATAAATATTTTCATTCAATTGCGCAATGGCTGCGATTAAATCAATTCATGTGCAGATGGATCATGGCCGCAGCTATGAACGTGGTCTCTAAATCGTTAATTTCCTCACTTCCACCCGACCCCCTGCGTCTGATGATTAGTTTCCCTTGCGCACGAGTCTAGTGGCCACTCGGTTTATTTACGACATGCAGTGACATATGGTCATGTAACTGCGATATTTATATAGCAAAGAATGCAATGTACGAAGGCAGAATAGCTTGGGATAGAGAAGCAATTGAGAAGAATGTAGAAGACTCGTGTTCGTCCAAGCGTTAGATATCCGGTTAACGTTTTGTTTAAGGACGACTGCCTATTGCCTACTATCGCCGATTTGTAGATTTAGCAACTTAGTGGAGGTGATTACGCCTGAGGTAGTGTCCCAAAGTTGCTCAGCTATCATTTAGTAGTTTACGCATTTACGCAAACTCGTACACAATCAGCTTTTGAGGCTTTTCAAATAAAATCAATAATGAATCACTCGTCAGTCGCTGAAATAATAAATTGGATATCCGAGCGCCATCTGCTTAAGCAACTGTTCATCTTAAGCAAGTCGGTAGCTTACACACATAGCTAATGATAGTAGCTAATGGCTGGGCACTTAGTAGCGCGTTTCGTGAATATGCATGTGTATCGCTAGAAATACAAAACAGATTTGGGTGACATCAGGTGAAGGTGACTCGACAGAATCGCTGATTGTATCGCTATTGTTTTGCGAAAGTATCTCTGCTGAATCGCTTAAAAAGTCATGTGTGACCGCCCTAAAAGTACTAGCTGTTAAGCTCTCGTTTAAAACTTCATATAGGGAATAGTTAATATATAATACCGAGTAATATATAATACTGTATAATAAAACTGAGTAGAGTACGTAAGTCAGAAAGAGACTTGAATCATGATCGGTTTCGGGTAGAACTCTTGTTATCCAAGTACATCGTGAGATGTTTAAACTTATTCAGGAATTCAAGTCTAATTTTATCCAATGATATTGGATTGAGTTGCACTTTTTATTATAAAATTGATGATATAGTCAATGGAATATGTGTTTAGGATCCGAATGTGGAATGTTGGTATTGTTCTGCCGCCAACTAATCCTTTTTGATAGCGTTTACTAAGGTTCACGAATATCTAACATGTCAATGCTGCATAAATTTTGTATCAATCTTGCTACTATTAAAATAATTGCATGATTTATAAATAGGTACATTTTGGTAGGTACGTTTTAGTAAGTAATAGCAGACTATTTTACAATGAAATGTGAAAAGTTACTTGGAAATTATCACCAAGGGTATAATTTAATGCTTCTCCCCAAAACTTGCAGTGTTTATGTTTTGTCTACGAAACTTCAACTACAATATTCTTAATGAGTAAAGCGGGATATGCGAGTATGTGTAAGTTTTTTTATTATTAAAAATAATTAGTCAAAGTTATTATAGAAAATGATTAATAAGATAAATTTGAGAAGCAATAGCCTAATGGCTGAAACTCAACTTCTCAATCTTCGACTTCTTCGACTTCGACTTCTCTGTCCGAGATTCAAATCCTAGGCACGCACCGCTGATTTTTCTAAAATTATGTGTTTATCAGTGCGTTAAATTAATTATCGCTGCTTTACGGCGAAGAAAAGCATTGCAGGGAAGCCGGCACACCCGAGAGTTCTCTAAAAAAAGTCCTCAAATGTGTGTGAAGTCTACCAATTCGCATTTGGCAAGCGCGGTAGACTATGGCATATACCTACATAACTCTCTCATTGACGATGATGGTAAGATTTTAAAAAGAAAAGAAGAGTCACATGTTTTACTCTGTTGACGTTTGCCAATCGTTGTAAGCAGGAAGAAAATACTGTTACTCTGTTATAAGTTAATGAAGTAGTTTTGTTTGAATACATTACACCACTACGTAACATCGCAAGAACTGTTGTTTTGAGGCGATAATACGCGCGATGTTAGTGGATATACATATAGGCCTAAATAGCTTGTAAGGTTCTCCCACCGGTAAGGGACTAGGATTGATGTCTTTAATCAAAAGACAATGTGGGTGTTTTTACGTTACTTAGGGCGTCAATTCACTCAAGAGCCCATGTCCTGTTCCGCCCTCAAGCTTGCAATAATAGTGACATGAAATTGTTGCAATTCAGATGGGTATCATCAAATTAGAACAATTGCCGGCCCCCTACTCAGTGTTCTCAGCGCGTCCGCGTTGACTGCGCCCGTTGACATTTTTAAATTTACATACAAATCAATATTAGATTGACAATAGAATGAATTATATATTAAGGTATTTGTGAAAGGTGTGAACATGAAGATCACGGAGTCAGTGACAAACATGGACGAAACTGACGAGAAAGAAAGGTAAATGGAAATTTTATGTGATTCTTTTAAACTTTCGTTTTTCAAGTAAAACGTGTAAGTAAGGGTTAAATTATTAATAAGCTACTTATAACAGAAGTCAGTATTAATTAACCCGAACGAAAGTGCCACTTAATTTTACCAATTATTGCTTCAATGTAATGTTTAATATAAGAGAAAAACGATCATCTACCCTTTGTTGCTTTAAATATGCTCAAAGAAGTACGTACAATACTTTATTTCATTGGGGATAGTATGTAGGAGAACGGGAAATACTGTGATATACTTTCAAGCTTTCTTTTCACAAGGTACGTGTTAAAGTAAGATTATTAAGAAACCTTATTAACAAACATGTAGTAGGTACCAAATTATCTACGACATGTTAGATATATATTACGAGGCTTCGGCTGCATTTATAATTTCATTCACAGTTTTAAATCTTTATCTGCTTATTATTTAGCTCTATACGTTATTGTATTCTATACTATTATATAAAAATGAGACGGAATGTGTTTGTTACTCAATCAGGCAAGAACTACTAGTACGATTCACAAGAAATTTTGCATTGCATGGATGTTTAACTACTATACTAATATTATAAAGTAGTAGAGTTTGTTTGGTTGAACGAGCTAATCTCAGGAACTACTGATACGAATTGAAAAAATATTTTTGTGTTTAACAGTAAATTTATCGTGGAAGGCTTTAGGTTATATAACATCACGCTATGTTTGTTTGTTTTTAATAGATTATTCTCTAATAAACGTGGGTGAAACTGCGTGGTACAGCAAGTCTTAAATAAAAAAGAACGCTAAAAATAGCAAACTTCTGATGGAAAATACGAGGTTAACATTTAATTTTCTATCCGGAATGTCCTTATCACTTTTCATGTCCCTCCAACGCTTAACGAGTAAAAATGAAATTAAAAATATTTTTTTGCACGTGGCGAAGCACGAGTACATTAGCTAGTTTATTATATAACAAAATTAGTATTATTCAACGGAACACTATGAATTAATTGTTTACAGTATAAAAATGAAAAAAATACATGATTTGTGTTTGTTTCGTTTTCTTTCTTTAAATATTTTAAAGAACTAAATATAACGCCTCATTTCAATAGGGATAGCATGTGTATAGTAGAATTGATGATAATACGAATTGACATCACATTCCTAACATTCATTAATTTACATTGATATCACATTAACTTTAAAGATGGTGGAACTCTTTTGGTTCGCCTCCGGAAGCACCACCTTCACACTTATTTTTGCCTAATAACATCAGCGTATAAGACTGCGAGGCATTTCTACTTAGTCCTTTGGAGTAGCAACGCATCTGTGACTAACTTTAGGTAATTCTTATCTAGGGTTGATTACAGATGTCCATAGACGGCAGTGTACATGCTTGTTTGGTACTTCCAATGTAAAAAAACTTAGTTACGTGACGATTTCTACCAGTTCGCACACCCCGTGAGCCGCGTTAAAGGACTTCGTTCCAAAAATCGTTATAAACATAAAATGTAAACAGTACAACAGTTCTATTTCTAAACTTGCGTTAGCTGATTAGAATATCGACAGCAATCTACAAAGTGTGAATTAAGAAGATTAGACACGAAACAATTGACGACTCATCATGCGCCTCGGGCTCGCCCCATTTCCTGTTTCTTTATAACGATGTATACCTAAGTACGGATACCCAAGTAATAGATGTGGGTCTTGGCTCAATCCTGGAGTATTCCACCACGCTTTTCACTATATATCACCATCATACCATTGCTAATTGATAAACGGTATAGATAAGATTGAGCAGTGATAGCCTAATGGTTGAAACTCGACCTCTCAATCGAGGGTCCGAGGTTCGAATCCCAGGCACGCACCACTGATTTTTCAAAAATTATATGCGTATTAGGATTTAATTATTACTGCTTTACGGTGAAGGAAACCATCGTGAAGAAACCTGCACAGCTGAGAGTTATAGAAAAAAAAGTTCTCAAAGGTGTGTGAAGTCTACCAATTCGCACTTGGTCAGCGCGGTGGATTATGGCTTATAACTCTCTTATTCTGAGAGAAGACCCGTGCCCAGCAGTGGGACAATAATGGGTTGACGATAATAGATAAGATAAGACACTAATAAGGATGCTTAACAAAACGATCAAAAGTTACCAAAACATAAAAAGTTATGCAAACCACAAATGTTTCACTAACGGTGCATGGTCTTTGAATGGGTCACCGCGCCCAGTACTTCAACTGACACATCGTTTGCAAACGCCTCAGGGCTGCGCGCTTCGCCCTACTTCCTGCGTATTTGTTACTACGCAGTTACGTATAAGCACAGACTCGTCCTAAATACCCGGGGTCGTCGACCTCACGCCTCGCCCGTTGACAGGGGTGGTCTACGATTAATTTTAAAATACAACAAAATGTGGATCATTCACGCCGACGTGATAAAAAGCCGCTTTTAGCAGCAGATCGCGTAGATGGATTTCATTAGCGTCGAGTAAGTGAATACATTCTCGCTTGAGTAATTTATTTGAATAGGTATTACTGATTGCGTCGTACTAAGTTAGAATTAATAGGATTGAAGGATTTAATATCTACGTACATTATGTGTGATTGATAGAGTTATTAAGCACTAACTTAAATTAAGTTATTCATTGAAGTAATTAAGCGTAGTGGTTTAAATGAACAAGTGCTTTGAAGACATCAATATCACTGGAAATTAGTCTTTCGTACATGATTACGTAATTAACTACGATATGCACATGTTGCTACTTGTGAAGAGTGCAAATAGGAATCCTTCCTTTGTACAAGCAGTGTCCAAAATTCAAGTTTACTTTGAAAGTCTTACGAGATCTTCAGCTTTTCTTTAAAAACGCAAGCACCATGTTGTAAAGAGACAGGGTTTTTCATTCAACAAACACTTTTTGTCGAGCTTCTCGAGACAAACAAGGCATTTTTCAACGTGGGGAAAATTTGCAAGGACGAAAATGTGAAGATTTTTTTGCAATGGCCCTGGAATTTTGCTCTTTGTTTCGTTGCGCTACAAACGAAGTTTTCACCTGTCTTATTACTGTCTATTATGTTACACAACAAATAAAACAAAAATAAGCGTCTGTTTATATTGTCAAAATATGAGTTTTTTACTAAATTGACGACCCGCGTGGCCGAGCGGTTACCATACCGATCTAACGCGGATTGGGTCCCGGGTTCGATTCCCGGCCAGACAGGCATTTGAATGATGAGTTTAGATTTCTGTTCTGGGTGTTCGTGTATTCGTCTTTGTGTGTCCATGGCACCCACGACACAGGGGAAAATTCTAGTGTGGGGCCATGAGTGTAGAAAGCGTCTTCTTTAAAAAAAAAACTTAATTTCGTTTGTTTGTCATTTTTTCCCAAATTGCTTCCGAAATGTCTGCACCGATTTCGAAGGAACTTAGACTTTTATTTTTTAGATAAAAAATTAGGGTTGCGTGCAATAAATTACAATCCATGAACACATGTGCGTTCCATACGCACGCTGCTATCTGCCCTATCAGTATAAAATTGGTTTAACAGTAACTTCGGCTATTCAAATATGATGTAACATGTTTATAACGCGATCCGAGGGATACAGTAAGTTATGCAGTAAAGAGGATTTTGCTCGCTCTTCGCTACTTTTTACTTATTTCCTACATCATTAGCCATGTTTGCTTAATGGATAAAGTTTCGTTTGAGGTTTCCTTCGACTGAAACTTCTGATTGCTGGCAAAATAATACATTATGAATTGACTCTTGGTATTTTCAATATTTAATCGTTAAAATATCTACAACAGGCTCTTGATAAGCTTAAGAAACTATTAATTTAACAATGTAACAATGTACGTATATATGGTACTCAGTCGTATGGTACTCAGTATGTGTGGTACTCAGTCCTCAATGTATAGCAAACATCTCTATTGAATATTACTATAGGAAGCTTAAGTTAGCATAATAATTTGTTTGGTAAGGTATAACATCCAAAGTATTCTTGTATGGGAATTTAGACCACAGGGGTAGCAAAGCATCTGAGGCTGATCTCAGGTACGACAAGCTTATCTGAGGTCGGCTACGAATGTCCACAGGTGACAATGTCCATTAATCATCTAGTGAATTATCGTTTATTCTCATTGATTATAAAAAGATCTACAATTATCATCCCTGCATGAATGATGATAAATTGTTTGATTTTGCGTAGCCTTCATTTTTTATCAGATGTTTGTGACCGTATGATCTGCAATTATCAGCCCTGTATAAATACAGGGCAAATGTTGATAAAAAGTTTTGCGTAGCCTTCTCGTTTTTCACAGATGTTTGTGATGATGATTACCTGTGAACTGTGTACTTACGATTATGAGTACGAAATCGTTTATTCCAAAACGATTTCGTACTCATCTTTTACGTTTTCGCCCAACATTGCAATGAATAACTGAAATCGAAAATGTAAACGTGCCCTGTTTATTGAAAATGTATAGATAAATAGTTACATTGTAAAAGATAGTGACACAAAAACTGCGTAAAAGAGTTCATGTTCATAATGATATTTCTACTTTTAAAAATATATAGCCTATTTTCAATTATATAGCTTATGCCATTCTGAAAACTGAGACGATTTTAATAATATATGATATATCTGTAGCGCGTGCCAACGAAATGGACATACATACGAACAAACATACATACGCACATACGCTCGAAAACCATGACCCTCCTGTTAACGCTGTCGGGTAAAATGGGTAAAATTTGACGACCCACGTGGCCGAGCGGTCATCATACCAGTCTGACGCGCAGTGGGTATCGGGTTCGATTCCCGGCGAGACAGAAATATGAATGAAGAGTTCAGATTTCTTTTCTGGGTCTGGGCGTTCGTGTTTATTCGTGTTTGTGTGTCCATGGCAAACACGACACAGGAGAAAATCCTAGTGTGGGGCTATGAGTGTAGAAAGCGTACTTTTTTAAATAAAAAAAAGAAAAGTTTGTAATAATAAATTGTTTTACTTCCAAGTGTATTCATGTCACACCTAAACAACCATTGTTGACACGGCACAGCGGTTACATGCGAGTAAATTGTTAATTTTAGACGTACAACAAACATGCCTGGAAACAAATAACGAGCTTCCCACATCCAATGCCCCTGTTTGAACTCCATTGCAATTGTACGTTTCAATATACTTGTTTGTATTAAACGACGCGTGTTTTTTCCACTGTGAATTACTTTTCCAAACAAATAATATACACAGCGATAATGTTGATGGTGAATTAAAATACTCCAATGTATGATTGTTGGAGTATTTTGATTTCATTACCTTTTTTGACGAGAAAAGTAAAGTTTTTTTCCTTTAACTAGTAATAATATTATTATCATGAAGTAGATGTTATAAAATTCATATTTTTGGTTATTAAATACATGAAAACTGAAATTTTATATTACTTGTTTTGGATATTAACGTATTTTACAAAAATATCATCTCTCATTTCTTAAATTATACTCGCGAGATTACCTACATATTATGCAGTTAGATTTTTTGGAAGGATTCCAAGAAAGTGTATCCTTGTAACATTCCTGATATTTTAACAATACCTTTGTTGTCACAATCGAAGTTTTTTGAATGAAAGGATTTCATAAAAGTTAGCTAGGTAATGGCCACTGCTTATAGTTTGCTTTAAAAATATAACAGACTTGCAAATAATTTGTAAGCTATTTAATAAATTTTTTATTTATTTATTTAGTAAAATATCGTCATAAAATTATAATAACGATAAATAATACTAAAAAAGAAAATACAACAAGCGATGCCTGTACAGCGTTTTTCTCCCTTATTATTTGCTTTCACTTTTCATCTCAAGCGGGGGAGCTCAATAGGAACGGAATAGGCTACTACTTTTAGCGCAAAACGTTCAAAGTACAAAAAACAGTAAAGGAAGTCAGTTACTACAGACGCCCATTGATCACTGGGCGGGCGGCGGGTGCTAACGAAAGCGAGCGCTACGATTCCGTCTACGCTACTACGTCACGTTCTACCAGCGTAGCATCCAAGCACTGTTATTGGGAAACCGATTCAAGTGCTTCGCGTTTCGGCTGCGTTTTCTACGAATCTACTGTCGCGTTCAAGCTCTTTGTGAATAGGCCAATTATAGTACAATGTAGCGTGGGTGCAATTGTATACTATCTAACGGTATTTGTAGCCGTGGCGTCCGGAGATTAACCAAGGTTTAAAGTAAGCTCTTTACGCGGCTTAATTCAATTGGTACTGGAGCTGTTGTTTCTATCAATTGAAAGTGAAAATATTGTTTAAATCTGCTAGTAGCATCTGTGGATAACTATGGATAACTTTAGACAAATGCTTTGGAAAAACTTGCTCTTTAATTTTATAAGTTGCGCTAGCATAAATTTCAATTGTAATAGTTTTAAAAGAGTACATGGATTTTAATGCACCAAAGACTAAATATTAAATCTAGACACGTAATATACATTTATGCAATAATTTAAATTAATTCAGTAGTTTTCATTTAATGCGACATCAAACTCACAGCCAGTTTGGTAAAAGGTCTAAAAAATATAGAATTTGTACTAGTTACGGGGAATTTCATTTTTATGATAAGTAATTATTTAATTTCTTTGATAATTTAAGTTTAATGTGTACAATTGTTAAGTTTTAAATTTAGTTATTGTTTTGTTAATATCGAATTAATAAATGCACATCAGTAAGAATAATTATAGCTAGTCCTGTTATATATATCATCAAAAACGATTTTTAAGCAGTCTGCGTATTTGAAATATTATTTTGCGGGACATATAACTCACATTTAAAACCGTTCCTTTACGATTTATCTTGAAAGCCCATGTTAATGTAGTCGACGAAACTCAATAAGGCTTACCTGATACATTGCTTTATTTCACCCGCCTACCTTTATACAGCTTGCATTTGGGTTGATTAAAATAAACGTAGCATGTAATCCGAAGTAAACCGTTTACGCGGGAAACGGGGCCGGAAATCAAACGCGGCCATATTGGATGCGGAAATGGCGCTCGGCGTGGTCGTCGCCGTCTCAGTTATTCGATTTCGTCACGAGAAATGAGTTTCTATTCGAAGACTCTTAGATTATTCAATTAGAGCGCATTCTAAGAGAAGGCTTGATGTTACGTAATTGGATTGATCAAAAGTAATCTCGGAGCGTCTTCGGAGTTCTATGAACAACTTTTTAAATAAAAGCTTTCTGGTACAGGAAATATTCAATGTATAGGTATATACATACATACAAACATACATGATGTAGATTTCTTTTTTATACATAAATTTAACGATGAGGCGGATGGGCAGATGGAAAGTAGTCACTGCCGCCCATGGACATTTGCAACACTAGTGGAGTCGCTAATGCCGCAGTGGTTTTGAAAGAGTACTCTTTCTGCACACTTTTTTGAAGAGCCCTATGCCGTGTCACCTTTTAATAATGTAGAAGAAGCAAATTGCTAATTTTCAGTCCAACTGAAGGTAAGTGACTATCAACCTCGGAATATTATAGTAAATCCAAATTTGACTCCAACTGATTTGACTCCAGACTGGATTTGACTCCAACTTTAGGCTGGAAGTGAAGTAAGAAATTTAACTATTAAAAGGCGTTCCAACTTAGTCCTCAGGAGTAGTAGCATTTGTGGCCAACCTCAGATAACACTGATTTTATCTGAGGATTGATTGCTAATGTCAATTGGCGGAAAAAACTACTTGCCCTCAGATGGACTGCATCCTCGGTTGCTACTTCTATATTTTAAAAAATTGGCCAAGTGCGAGTCTAAATCACGCTCGAAAGGTTCCGTATCATCTACAAAACGGCAAAAACTCACGTTTGTTGTATGGGAGCCCCCTCATAAATTTATTTTAATCTGCTTTTAGTAGAAGTCATATGTGAAAATTTTTACTGTGTAGCTATCACGATATATGATATACAGTTTAGTGATAGACAGACGGCCAGACGGACAGTGGAGTCTTAGTAATAGGGTTCCGCTCTTACCCTTTGGGTACGGAATCCTAAAAAGTACAAACTGATACAAATATCTGAACGTACAATCGTACAATCTAACTGATCACAGAAATAGGCATATTACAATAAAATTTTCAACAAAAACATAATCGCAATTCACGTATTTCTTTGTTCTTTCAGACTCCGGATGAATTCAACAAAGGAATCATTGATGCTGCGATTCACAATTTGATTGTTGAAAGATGAATCTGGGCCCCTTATTCGTTGTCATTTGTCTCTATTCAAATAGGATATAGGTCACGCTTTCAAAGGGGGTATAAGATCGCAATGCATAAGCCTTTATACTCTGACATATATTTTCGATTGAAATATGTATCGTATGCATAATAGAAGCTTCCGGGCGATACGTATTATGAACGTACTACGACGTAAATTATTAACGATCGGCACGTATCCATTGTTCAGTATATTTACTGGTAAATACCTGTTCTGAAGCTCTGAAATGTGTTTGTTCTCTAATTTATTATGTATGGAAATGGCGGTAAGTAAAAGAATGAAACTACATACATTGTTAAATATTGTTAAAAATATTGAAACAAAATCGCGACTACTTCATAAGATTTTTTGACAGTTTTGGTCAAACTCTCAAGTAAAAGTATTATTATATATATTTTCAAGAATGGTCTATTTTATAGCTTTCGTTTGATAACCATATTATCGTGGTAATAAAAGTATTTCCTTCTTCCTCTTTTATTGATGTTTGCAAACGCCATTTTGATATATTAGTTAGCCTATGTCACTCTAAACACGGAGACAATTCTAATGATACGTCATACGTCACAATCCGTCAAGCCATTTGGGCTCTAGACCGAAACAAACGTACATACATAGGGTACAGTACAGTCGGATAAATAGTGCGTAATTTTTTTACAATGATATGATTTTTTATGTTTTACATTAAAAGGCTTATATTATGATTATTATTAATTGATTTAGAATATAAATAGTAGTTTTATCGCCGTACTTATTAGGTAAAAGGTATTATTACGAAATGCTCCTATTTTCTGGTTTGAAGAGCTGAATACCTACAACCTAGACCTTAGGCGTAGCAAATAATATTCAGTTAGCATCAGATAGGACTTGTAGCCTTTTTATTATAGTTAACACAAACCTACGGCATGGATATGACATTTGACAGACAACAAAAACAGTTTAATATGTCTTACTATAAAAAATATTATTCCCTATACATACATCTATGTAAAAACCGACCAAGTCTGATACACGCACTAAGGGTTCCGTACCTATAAAAAAACACGTTTGTTTTATAGGAGCCCCCCTTAAATATTTATTTTATTAAGTTTTTAGGATTTGCCGTAGCAGCGGCAACAGAAGTTCATCTGTGGATATTTCAACTGCCTAGCTATAATGCTTCATGAGATACACTGGTGACAGACAGGCGGACAGTCTGTCAGACGGTCAGACCGACAGTTGGATAGCGAAGTCTAAGTAAAAGGGTTCCGTTTTACCCTTTGGGTACGGAACCCTGAAAATTGGGCTCCATTTGATGGCCCCCATTAGGAGTGAAATTAAAAAAAGATTTTCTTGCATTGTAACTTCACCATAAAATCAACTTGTTTAAATTTCCTGGTTCTAGCTTTAGTCGCTTAGGCTCTGCGGTGTTTGTGAATGAGTGAGTAACCTCTCGATTTCATGCAAGTATAAATAAATAAGTGAAAGAAGGACTACACTACATGCACTTAATTATCTAAAATAATCCGTTTCGTGTTCGTTTTAGTAGCATGTATGTACGACAACTCACTATAATTAAGGGTTGACTAAAAGAAATGCTATGAGTATAAATGCGTAATAATAACGTTCAATGAAGAATAATTAACTGAAAAGCAGTTAAATAAATTAACTTTTGTTATTTTAGCATATACTAGTTGAAAAACCCGTGCTTCGATACGTGACAAAAAAATTGGTTTTTCTCGCTAACCGTTGGAGGAACATGAAAAGTGACCTTGTGGGCAGAAAGTTCATTATTAACCTTGTATATGCCATCTTTACTTTGTTGTTTTTCTATGTTCTCTTTTTATTAAAAAAAAAACACGCTTTCTACACTTATAGCCTCACACTAGGATTTTCTCCTGTGTCGTGGATACACAAAGACAAATACACAAACAACCAGACCCAGATAAGAAATCTAAACTCATAATTCATTCATATTTCTGTCTGACCGGGAATCGGACCCGGTATCCACTGCGCGTCAGACCGGTATGGTGGTCGTCGTTTTAAAATGGAAATATGAAAGTTTGAAACCGAAGGATCTAGTGACGTCACTAAAATTGTCGCCATCTTTAAAAAGCGAAAAATATCGGAATCAAAAGTAGCCAGTAGACTGACCAGTTAAATAAGCTACATCCATGCAAAATTTCACGTAAATCGAACCAGTGGTTCTTTCGTGATTGAGTAACACACAGACACATGTCACATTTCTTTTTAATATATTAGTATGAAGTATAGATATAAATATATTTTTTTATCATGATCACACATTCGGTTATAAAATAAAGTGTCTATCTATTACGGTTCAAAAGATAGAGTCCTGTGACAGACAGGAGAGGCTTCGTAGGGTTGCGTTTTTACCTTGGATACGGACATCAAAAACGTCATTGGCAGCCCTGATTGTTTACGTATGTTTATTTTCGCGCCACTCGACTACAGTGCTGCATCACACGCAATTATGAAACGTATGGCGTTATTCGTTACAGCAACCATTTTGAACGGTCGTCAAATATTTCACCGACCATAATGTATGTGTTTACTCAATGGTCCTTATTTGTCCAATGTTCGTGCTTTACTGCGGCGATTCGGAAAAACATGTGAATATTTTTTGTGACATTATAATGAATACTGTGATATTTACAATGTGATATTTACGTGGAGCTTTTGTATATATTGTAAACAGTTTATAGAATAATATGTTGAATAAACTGTATATTATATATTTTTAAATATAAAGGTAATTATAAAACTGAAGAGTTTTTTTTTGCTTGAACGTGCTAATCACAGGAAATATTGCCTGGAATTGAAAAAATAAATAAAGTGTTGAATAATCGATTTGTTGAGGAAGACAATATAATATGAAGCTATGTGGGTTTGTTTTTTTATCATGTTGCGGGTGAAACCGTGGAGCAAAGCTAGTATATGTTTTGGTGTGTGTAGGTTTTCAAATACATACACCTATTTGTCCGAAAAGTAATAAATTATATTCCCATGACGGTTAGCATGAAAATTTGCATAAAAGATGTAAAAAAGGAATCCCGGTTCAATTTGAAAGATTAATTAATCAAATGACATCCGATCGGGGTAAAAAGTATTAACTTTTATTGGAATTTTATTCATAAATGTTCTATTATATCTATATTGTTGAGTTACATAATTGTACCAGGGGTGGTCTGTCGAACTTTTGGGAGATCCTTATAAAAGTTATTCAAATTTTGTCGCCAGCGTGATTCCTGAGTGAGAGGGCGTAGCGCTATCAATTTCTGTGTCGTTTTCCTCAACCATCACTTGGAGTGTTTGTTAAAATTCAGCGGAACGGCCTGATGAAAAGCATGATAAATTTAAGGGTAGCTTAGTTGTTAACGAGCGGCCGAGTGTAACGTGAAAAATTGGGATTGGTGTAGATAGCGTGTCGTGACGACAATTTGTTACGGAATATTTGTGAAAAGAAATTTATTAAGGTGCCTACGCATATATAGGTCAGTAAATTTATTTCATCTTTTTATTGTCCTATAGGTAATTGAAGTAGAAAACGGGCATGCAACCGTGTTGCAACCTTTGTTGTCAACTCTAAAAAGAGTATGAGATAACTAGAATTAAACAACGTACATATATATCTATTCATCCGTCATTCCTCAAATATCATTGCTGCATATATTTTTTTTTGATAGTCACCGCACTTGACATGTTTGTGTTTTGGTAACCGCAGGTTTTGATGGTCACACTACGACACTGTTGCTCATCTCTTTGTTTTGTCCTTAATCGCCTCCTACGAAATTCACGGAAAGACAAGGAGTGGTCCTAATTAATACTTGTAGGTCTGATAGATAGATACTTGGAATTAAGAGCAAAATTACCTTACAGTTTTTTTTTCTTTTTTTGTATTTTGCCAAGAATAAGTGTTAATAAATCGTAGGTTACTACCTCATTGTCCCTGTAGTACCGGGACCAGAATAGGGCTACGGTATCTCCTACCTATCGTAAGAGGCGACTAAAAGGGGGCTTCCGGGGTTGCGGACGGCAACAGTGGGAGCTCGAACCGTCCAATC
>DWNE01001588.1:0-21498 GCA_018249875.1 Cecropterus toxeus | reverse complement strand
TGTCTGGCCGGGGATCGAACCCGGGACCCACTGCGCGTTTGATCGGTATGGTAACTGCTCGGCCACGCGGGTCGTCATGAAATAATGAAATACGTAAAAAGAAATTGCATTCTTAATATACAAAAAGTACATTGCCATTTTCGAAGTGAAAATTCTTTACAATCATTGTGATCTGAAACTCGATGAAATGAAAATGCTTCACGATAAAGAAACACACATTTTATAACATGAAGTCGGCGAGAGAATGAGATATAATACATTCCACAGTATTTAATATTTTCGGTACCCACTTGTGCGATGCTTCGTTGCATATATTAATTAAACAATTATTTTTTAAGGTTTTACTTCTGTATTGGGTGAAATGCACACATACACACTTTTTTGTTTGTTTCATACCACGTCCACTTGAAAGAAAAAAGTTTCCCTTGTTTCAGCAACATTTCTTTTTAACACACTTTCTACACTCATAGCCTCACACTAGGATTATATCCTGTGCCGGCACCATGGACACATAAAGACGAATACACAAATACCTAGACCCAAAACAGAAATCTAAACTCATGATTCATATTTCTGACTAGCCGGGAATCGAAACCGGGACCCACTGTTCGTCGGACCGGTATGATGACCGCTCCACCACGCGGGTCGTCATTTATATAATAACAATTTCTGCAATTGTATTGGTATGATCGCGTTCAACAATTTAATTTAACAATTATTAAGCTGTCTATTCCAGGTGTAGGAAGATGATTTAATAACTACTTCCAAAATCACTCCATCTAGTATGACGATTATTTATAACTTGCTCTTAGTTGTAGGTACCATTATTTGCGATGCAAAATATTTCACAAATGTTGTCGTGAATTCGTAAAGTATGAAGTTTTTTGATTCGTACCCAAAAACTGTTGGTAACTAACGCGATATTCGTTGATTTGATAAGTTCAGTGACGGTAAATATATTGCGTGATTTCTATTGGTTATTACGCGCTTAAGTTTACGCTGATGTGAATTCCAAATCGGCTGTCACAAGTTATTTTTCTTTTATAGGCCGTACGAGAGCATCAAAAAAACGAAAGAGGACTTTAAAGGCGGCAAACGAGGACAATGAGCCGATATCTAAGTTAGTTATTCGCGAAAAGCATCTTTCTGAGATGCAGAAGCAATGGCACAATCTAACGACGTTGCTCATGTACTCGAACGCGACGCCGTTCAAAGATAGAAACGATGCAGGGTACATATGTGCGTACTGCTATAAGACATATCCCGATCCTGAAACGCTGAGGGATCACACGAAACGGGATCACGTCAAAGAGAAACCTTCATTCAAAGCTGGCTCGGGAATGAGCAGTTTTGTGGCCTTCTTAGATATTGTAGATTTAAAGTGCACGATATGTGATCAGCCTATGGATAGCTTAAGGACTCTAACGGAGCATCTAGTGAACGTACACGAGAAAAACTATTACCTAGAAGCGACGGATTACTTCCAGCCGTTTAAGCTGACGAACGAACAGCAGATGAACTGCTGCCTTTGCAATGAAATCTTCCACAACATGAAGCTACTGATGCAACACATGAACAACCATTTCAGGAATTTCATTTGTACGATATGCGGCGCCGGTTTCGTGAACAGCTTTCGTCGTAACCGACACGAGACGACACACGTGAAGAAGTCGAGCTTCCCTTGCAAATACTGTGGAGAGACATTCGCCGCGGAGTCGAAAAAGAAGGCTCATGTTAATACCGAGCATAAGGGTATCGCTGGCGACAGCGTGTGCCAAATCTGTAAAGCTAGGTTTAAGAATTACTACCAAAAGACGAGGCACATGATGCAGGTTCACAATGTTGAAGGCATAAAATGCGATAAGTGCGACAAGAAATTCAACTTGAAGTCGAATCTAATGCTTCACATGCGAAGCGTGCATTTGAAGGAGAGACCATACGAATGCTCAGTGTGCAATATGGGATTCTTCATAAAAAGACACATGATAGGACACTATATGGCGACGCATACGAATGAGAGAAAGTTTAAGTGTGAAGTGTGCGGGAAGGGATACGCTACACAGAACAGTAAACGGAAACATATGAAGAAGAATCACGGAATCTCCAAGAATACCCACACTAACGTGCCGAAATAAACCTTTTAGAGATTTTGATTATTTTGTGATATGTACCTTATAGTATTATTAGACTTAGTGATGCATAATATACGTCTTAATCAGTTATGATTTTTATTTTAATATCAACTCGAGTGCATTAACAAATGCTGCTCATTGTATTTGAAATCATAAAAATAGTCCTTTCCAGTCTTCGTTAATAAACATTATAAGGTGTAGAGATTTTGTACAAGATAATTCTTAAGTTTACACATAGTTAGGTCCATTAATTACTTTCTTGAAAATAATTTTGGAAATGAATTCTTATACTATAACAAACGTGCAGAAGCATCGTCGAGCGCAGATAAGACGCTAAAAGCGACGCCTATTGTTATTTCATTATAAAAACAGAAAGGGAAATGCTATGTCGAATATGCGCCATCTTCGTCCATCCTAACATTTAGTAATAGAAATGCTACAAACGCATCGCTCCTCTGCCTAACGCCCAAAGCCTTTGTCCAAGAGTACTGTAAAATTTAAGAAGCAATCATTTTAACAGATTCCTTTTCATTGTAGGTAGCGGAGATGACGTTGACATTCAGTCCTCGTTGAAACCGAAAATCAAACGTGAAATACAAATCGGCTCCAAACATTTAAAGGCACCATCGGCTGCCGCTGATTGGAAAATAACAATAACTAAGAAGGAAACTAAGGAATCAACTGATGTCCCAAATAATAAACCAAATTCGATAAGACTAGCTTTTAGGAAAAGAGAGAGGAAAGAATTAGACAAACATTTGCATAACATAAGAACTATTCTATTTCATTCAAATGCAACGCCTATAAAAAATCATAACGGAATGGGGTACGTGTGTGGATTTTGTCCATTGTACTATGAGAAACCGGCAGATCTAAAAAACCATACATTAGAGACCCATAATGAAACAGAAAAGAATATATTCATGAAAGATTCTTATCTAGGAGGGTATATAGTTAGGCTTGATATTACTAATCTACAATGTACTATTTGTAGCAAAGTTATCGACGGCTTGGAACAAATGGTTGATCATTTACAAGTAGATCATGATAAGAAAATGTTTACTGATGTCAAAAACCGTATAGTGCCCTTTGGTTTCAACAACGAGGCGTTATACTGTTGTATTTGCGCGAACAAGTTCGACAGTTTCAACGTGTTGCGTATACACATGAATATACATTATAGGAACTTTGAGTGCGAGGAATGTTCGACTCCGTTCATAACTCAAAGAACGCTCCGTAACCATCAATCGATAAGTCACAAAAAAGGAGAATTCAAATGTTCTCACTGTGACAAAGTTTACGACACACGATCCAAAATGCTTAAACACGAAAAGGCAATTCATATAGACGGCAAGAATAGGATCAAATGTCCATATTGCGAAGAGAAACTGATCAACTACAGGAGAAAACGTGAACACATGGAGAAGGTACACGGTGTAGAACCGAAAGATATCCGTTGTATGGCGTGTGATAAAACATTTACAAGTAAATCTAAGTTAACGACTCACACAAATCGGATTCACTTAATGCAACGAAAGTATAAATGTGATTCTTGCGAGATGAGATTCTTCAAGCGGGCGGATTTGGCGAGTCACACGCTAAAGCATACAGGCGAGAGGGCGTACAAATGTGATATATGTGGAAAGACGTACGTGAGAAAGCCAACGTGGCGGGAACATATGAGGACGCATGAGACTGGCAGTGCCAAGTGTAGGTTCAAGTGTGAACATTGTGGAAAGGCTTTCGTTTATAAAAAATCATGGAGGAAACATATGAGGTCCATACATTCGGAAATTGTTTGACTGTGCAAATATTAATTGTGAAGTTAAGTACACATTAGTCTCGGAAAAGATTATGTAAATGGTCTTATATCTAAGAATAATCTTAATCAAATTTATAAGCAAAGTCTAAATAAAAGTTTTGAGATGCAAGTGCAGTGTTATATATTTTTCAGCCGTTCTCAATATTACAATTACGTTATTATCTTCAATTCTGCACATCCTGAACTTTTTAATACTTACTCTTTATACTATTTTATAAAATAATTTTTATTACGATGCGTTCGAACGGAGCAAAAGTGTCTAGTTTTAGCGTAAGCGGAAAAGTGGAAAATGAATAACTTGTGCTTTTCTTTGTAGGTGCCCCACGTAAAAACGTGAAAACTAGCAAACAAGAGCCTAAAACTTCCAGATTGCTAAAAAGGAAGCTGGTTGCCAAAGGCGAGTCTGTAAGCGCCAATTATGAAATGAAAGCAACGAAGGAGTTAGAGAAACATCGTTTTAATATCAGACAAATACTTCAATGCTCGAATGCAACGCCTATACGCTGTCGAGGCGGCATAGGATACGCGTGTTGCTTCTGCACTAGTCAGTTCCCAGATCCGGCCGATTTGAAGAAACATACGTTAGGATTTCACGACGAGAAGTCTAGGCGCTATTTCATGCAAGGAAAGATGATGTTCTCATATCTCGTTAAGCTAGACATAACATCGCTCGAATGTAAAATTTGCGACACCACCATCGATACAGTAGAACAGTTGATCGATCATCTAATAAATGTCCATCAAAAGAACATGTTTACCGACATCAAGAATCACATAATGCCGTTCAAATTTACCGACGAATTGCTCAGATGTGTCGTTTGTTCGACAGTCTTCAATAAATTCAAAGCGTTGCAAGAACACATGAACACGCACTACAGGAACTATGTGTGTGACGTTTGCGACGCGGGTTTCATTAACAGGAACATTCTTTTGAGCCACGCCGAAGGTCACAAAACGGGAACGTTCAATTGCGACTTTTGTACTAAAGTTTACACGTCGTTCAGGAGGAAGAAGTCACACGAGAAGTCTGTTCACATTTACGCGAACATGTTGAATCGATGCGGCTACTGTAACGAGAAGTTTAAGGACTATCGTTTGAAGGAAAAACATTTGTCGATAGTGCACGGTGTTCAAGCGATGTCCTTAAAGTGTCAGGCTTGTGATAAATCTTTTACTACAAAAACAGCGCTGACGGTCCACACAAAGAGGGATCATCTGATGGAAAGGCGTCATGAATGCAGCGTCTGCGATATGAAGTTCTTCATGCCGTACGAGTTGAAGGAGCATATGGTGAAGCACACGGGTGTGAGGAAGTTCGAATGTGAGGTGTGCCACAAGGCGTACGGGCGGAGGAAGACCCTACGAGAGCATATGCGAATACACGTAGACGACCGCCGGTTTAAATGTGAACACTGTGGAATGGCCTTTGTCCAGAAGTGCAGTTGGCGAGGGCATGTGAGATCTAAACACGGTGAAAAAGTATAATGGCACTCTGGCTAAAGTCCAGGACTGGTTCGATTCCTCGCTCTGACACATGACCCTTACCCTTGAGGTAAAGAGTGGCCTTTTCAGACTATACATCTTAAATTATTGTCCACTACTGGGCAAGGGTGTCCTCTCAGAATAAGAGTTTTGGGCCTTGGTTCACCGTGCTGGCTAAGTGCGGATTGGTAAACTGCACAAACCTTTGTCAACTTTTATTTAGAGAACTCTCAGGTGTGTAGGTTTCCTCACGATGTCTTCCATCACCGTAAAGCAGTTATAATTAATTTCTAATACGCACATTATTTGAGAAAAATCAGTGATGCGTGCCTGAGATGCGAACATCGGACCCTCGATTTGGCGGGTTTCAAATTTTGAATCGCTTCAACCGATTTCAATATCCCTAAAAACTCTTACTCTTAAAAACATGTTATCGTGATAAGCATTTATGCCCAGACAATATTTGTTTTGATATGAGAGGTAAATACTTAATTTTATTTATTTGTTTAAATGTTATAATGTAGCCAAACGTTTTAATAAATATGTTCCTAAATATTTTGCTGTTGTTTCATTCATTTTGCAAGTGATATCGAATTCGAAATGTATGAACAAGAATATACCAGTAAATTAAACACTAGCACTTACATATCTTGATCATGTAAACACAATAAATACGTAAGAAATTAATTAAAAAGGAATGTAAACATAATGAAAAAGATATGCTAATACTTTGATATACTTACCATTATCTAAAAACCAAGCTAAATGGTACTAACTCAGGATGTGATCTAACGTTGTCCTCAGACATGGAATAAACACATATACATGTATATGTATCTGATTTAGCCACGCAATCCGTCTACTGGTTGTAGTTTTTACCGCCCGTGGACTTCTGATACATTTATCAGATTGAAGTACTAAACGAGCATGCAGTCCACCTGATGGTAAATGGTTACTGCCGCCCATAGACACCTGTAAGGAACTTCATATCAGGGGTTCTATCTGATGGCGATCACAGACGCGTTGCTACTCGTCGAGGACTGAGATGATCGCGTCATATATAAGTGAGTCAGCAACCATACCCTTCCACCGAAACGTAAGAACTGCGTCACGCTAGAAATATGTCTGTCTGTACAAATATACTCTCCGGTGAAACTTCACTGGTTCTACTACTTACAATTTATTACAGGGAAATAATACTCATATGACATACGTGATACTTCAATCACAATGAGCATGATTATAACTTATTTTCATACTGCAATTTATATTAGGACCTTTCTGTTAGCGAATTTCTCTCGTGTACTTTGTCAGAAGGTATACAATTGTTACCTTCTGTATCGTTGAATAGAGGTGTGTTTTCTTTGCTTCAGCCGTTGCTCTTTTGCCTTAACCTAATTTACCCTACGCGCTGGCTGATTCATGCTCTTGTACCCATAATAGCATACAATGCGATTTTCAATTATTAGAAATTCGCTTAAGGTGCCAGACCCAGTCGTTAGTTGGGTGGCGAAAAATAGAACTTCAATTTTCTTTGTCTCCTATAGGGTCTCGAACGGACTTTTGAAAAGGCGAATGAAGGGTAGGTTTAAATCCCTAAGCCCATTCTGCCATTGTGTTTTACTATAATTATTACACATGTGTGTTGACTTTATCATAAAAAGTGTATTTCGTTATCTTAGTGCGTTTTTTCAATATTTTCCTTATCCAAAAGCAAATCTATTGGAGCATTTTGTTCCTGAACAGAAATATTTTTGTCAATTGGGTTATTTTGATGTGTTATGTGTAATGTAACGCTTTACTTTTAACGTTACATATAGGTGTTAAAACACCATACCTGTTATTCCTGTTGTGTTAATGTGCGGTTTGAAGATGTTCCTGCCGAAAATCGACGAAAAGTCTGCACCAATCGATGTGAACAATATAACTGAACGTTCCAGAATAAAACTTCGTATGTTCATAAAACGTGGAATTTATATACTTCCGACATATAAGTACACTTTATTTTGCATGTGTTTGTTAGTTATAAAGTAGAATAAATGTTTGCTTTATCACAAAACGCTCAGCTTTCTGTTTTAATTAAATTGTGTAATTCACTTTGCGAACTTTACGAGTAATTGATGAATTTTTTTTTAGGTATCGGACCTGTGGATGATAACGAACAAGATGTAATAATCCTGGGAGAGCTAACAATTGAGCAAAAGAAAGATGTTCCAGAAAATGATGATGTTTTATTACATATAGAAAATGACCCTCTTGCAACAGAGGATCAGGGTAATGAGAATACACGTCAAAATACCGCTGAGAATATTATTGAGAACTTAGACCACGATGATGTACATAGCGATAACGCAAAGGTTGAACCAAATAAAGTAATTGATTTAAACAAGTTGGACACTGGCCAAAATCAAAATAACGATCAACAATTTGGGCAGAAGATAACGGAAAATATTGAAAATGTAAGTTGTGGACCAAAGAAAAAAAAAGATAATAAGGCTACTGAACAGGAGATAGAAGTGGCTGAGAGTTTTTGCGATCAAAACAAAGTAGGTATTTTAAAGAAAATATTCCAAACCCGTTTCAGATTAGAAAAGAAAACTGAAGCTAAAAAGGTAGTTGATAAACAGGAAATAAGCAGTCATGTATCGTTGAAAAATATATTAGATACTTGGAGGGCTACACGAAAAAAATATGATTTACAACTTGAAGTGCCAAATTATGATGACATATACAATGATGATGATACTGATAAGGAGATTGGACCTATAAGACACAGAAGACATAGCGTTTTTGAGAAGGCCATACCCAAGACTGATTTTGAAGGTAATGATAAGGTATTAAAACGGCGCAAGAGTATGGATTGTAGTCATATGAAAAAGAGGGAAAAGAATATTCGCACAAAACAATATTATAATGATGATGACGATGTAGATACAGTAAATAAAAAGAAGATTTGCGATAGTAATTTTGGACGTCCCCGCCTGAATGAAAAGGAGACAAGACATATAGGACGAAGAAGACATAGCGTTTTTGAGAAGGCTATACCGAAGACTGATTCTGAAGGTAGTAATAAGGCATCGAAACGGCGCAAAAGTATGGATTGTAGCCAAATGAAAAACAGAGACAATAAGATTGGCACTAAACAAAATTATAATGATGATGGCGATGAAGATAATTATACAGTAAGTAATAAAAACATTTGCGATATTAATCTTGGAATTCCGCCCCTGACTGAGCAGGGGAGTAGAACTATAAAACGAAGGAGACATAGCGTTTTTGATAAGGCTAAAGTAAGGTCTGATTCAGAAGGTGGTGATAAGAAGTCAAAACGGCGCAAAAGTGTGGATTGTAGCCGAATGAAGAACGGGGACAATGTGTTTGGCACTAAACACAATTATAACGATGATGGCGATAAAGATAATTGTACAGTACCTAACAAGAAGATTTGCGAAATCAATCTTGGAGTTCCTCACCTGAATGAAAAGGGGAGTAGAACTATAAGTCAAAGGAGACATAGCGTTTTTGATAAGGCTAAACTGAAATCTGATTCTGAAGGTGGTGATAAGAAGTCAAAACGGCGCAAAAGTGTGGATTGTAGTCGAATGAAAAACGGGGACAGTAATACTGGCACTAAACAAAATTATAATGATGATGGCAATGAAGATACTGTAACTAATAAGAAGATTTGCGATATTAATCCTGAACTTCCTCCCCTGAATGAAAAGGGGAGTAGAACTATAAAACAAAGGAGACATAGCGTTTTTGATAAGGGTAAACTAAGGTCTGATTCTAAAGGTAATAAAAATTCAAAACGACGCAAAAGTATGGATTGTAGCCAAATTAAAAATGGGAACAATAAGATTGATACAGAACAAAATTATAATGACGATGATGATGAAGATGTTTCTACAGTACCTAATAAGAAGATTTGCTATAATAATCTTGGACTTCCTCTTCTCAATGAAAAAGGGAATAGACCTATAAGAAAAAGAAGACATAGCGTTTTTGACAAGGCTAAACTGAAATCTGATTCTGAAGGTGGTGATAAGAAGTCAAAAAGGCGCAAAAGTGTGGATTGTAGACAAATCAAAAACGGTGACAATGAGATTGACATAGAACATAATTATAATGATGATGACGATGCGAATATTTCTACAGTATCTAATGAGAAGATTTGCGATAATAATCTTGGACCTCCTCTCCAGAATGAAAAGGAGGGTAGACCTATAAGACAAAGGAGACAGAGCGTTTTTGATAAGGCTAAACTGAAGTCTGATTCTGAAGATGGTGTTAAGAAATCGAAACGGCGCAAAAGTGTTGATTGTAGCCACATGAAAAACGGGGAAGACAAGATTGATACACAGGAAAATTATAATGATCATGACGATGAAAATAGTTCTACAGTACCTAGTAAGAAGTTTTGCGATATTAATTTTAAACTTCCGCGCCTAAACGAAAAGGGGAAAAATAGACCTGTAACACAAAGAAGACATAGCGTTTTTGAGAAGGCTATACCGAAGACTGATTCTGAAGGTGGTGATAAGAAGTCGAAACGGCGCAAAAGTGTTGATTGTAGCCAAATTAAAAACAAGGTCATTAAGATTGTCACAGAACAAAATTATGAAGAATCAGATGATAAACTGGATACGTCTAAATGTCATAGTTCAAGTAGAGTAAACGAAGCTATTAAAGCACGGGGTAGCGAGAAAACAACAGATGTCGATACAAGCGCTCAACAAGACCCAAATATTGTTAATGAGAATTGGCTAAAACAAAAATATAAAGATTACGACCTTTTTAAGGGCCCCTTAAAAAGACAAAGGAATTTTAGAGAAGAAAGAGAGGCTGATCTTCATCTTATGAAACATCGAGAAGCTGCACTGAATTGTATTAGAAACCGGAGAGCTGTAGTGAATATTGTAAAAATGCAAGATATTGAATCGAGTCTTGTGCGAAGGCAAGAACCTGAACGGTGTGATACGAAAAAGGGAGAGAATGAACGAGTAAAATCTAATGCTAGTGCGCTCGCAAAAAGTATTACATCTGACCCTTCAAATCAAAGCCCTTCACAAAATAACTCAAAGCAAAGTGAAGAAAGTGGCACGAAAGATATTAATATTGGTAATAATGATGGAGACAGTCAGACTACTAATGTAGGGAAGAAAGTTAAAAAGAAGGTTTCTTTTCACCCGGATATAGTTACTCGAAGTCAACACCGCAAGAACATAGCAAAGGACCAGCCTAAACATAGTGACACTGATGATACCCATAAGAAAGGGCTTAGAGAGAATAAAAGCATAGATGATCATGGAAGTAAGAGTTTCAGAGCAAATAAGCAAAAGAAAGCTGATGATATCCAGGACAAGGGGTCTAGAGAAAAAAATGGAGTGGATCATGTAAGTAAGAGCTCCAGAGAAAATAAACAAAATAAATCGTCTGATTATCCGAACAAGGTATCTAGAGAAAACTGTGGAACAGGTTACCAAAGGAGGAGTTCCAGAGAAAAAAATAAACAAAATGAGACTGATAATAATCAAAACAAGGGATCTAAAGAAGATAAACAAAGGAATGATAATGATAGAAAATCTAAGGAAAATAAAAATGTAACGGATCACCAACGTAAGAGTTCCACAAAAAATATACTAAAAAAGGATGGTAATAATCCAGACAAGCGATCTAGAGACAATGAAAGTTTAACGGACTATCAGAGTAAGAATTCCAGAGAAAATAAACAAAATGAAACTGATTATAAACCAAAGGAATCTAGCAAAAATAAAAATACAACAGATTATCGTAGTAAGAGATCCCGGGAAGACAAAGTAAATAAACCTGATCATAATCAAAACAAGGGACTTGATCAAAATAAAGCGGATCATAAAAGTCAGAATCATCTAGACAAAAGAAGTGGCCTAGACACAAACCTAGAGCCTGCAGAAAATTTAAACAGGAATATTGATAAAAAATCTGAGCACATAAAAGCAAGTAATGTTCCTGAAAATAAGCGTAGGCGAAAGTTACTAGATGATCTTAAGATTAAAGAATCTGGAAAAAAGAAGAATGGTTTTAATAATGAAGAACATATACAGCTTCAATGTATGGAGAAAGATCACACTGTTACTAGCCTGTCTCATAAACGAACGTCATCAGATGATCTAACATACGAACGTTCATTTGATGTTGTTAACGAGCGCGATAATAAAATTGTCGAGGAACACAGCGATGTTGATAATATCACTCCTAAGCGTAGCGTATTAGAAATAGAAACTCTTAAATATAAGTATAAATTGCGTGGAGGTATTTTTGTAGAACCGTTTAGTGTAGTAGGTAAAACTGACGGGGATGAGAATATCGATAGTTCTAAGGAAAAACAATGTAAAGACATCACCGATGATCAATTTAGGTCAAAGACAGATGAAATTCTTCAATATAAGGGATTACGTTTAGACAAAGAGAAAGACTGCACTGTAGATGAGATGTTGTACCAGAAAAGAAAATATAGTGATAGTAATACATTTAAGGACCAAGGTCGGGATGAAAAGAGTAGCAAACATAGTGACGATAAGGGGCATAAGAGAGTTAGTATTGACAATAAAGATCCTGGTTGTGAGTTATTCGATGAGCCTATAAACAAAAATTTGAAAGAAAAAAAGACTGATAGCGATAAGCAAAAAAACGAAGGTGTAAATAGTAAGAGCTCGGAAGATAAGCCAAAAAGAACCCAACGAAGTGTCAATGACAAGCATTCAAAACATAGGAGAGATGAAAGTAGCGATAAAAAATGTTCGGACCGTAAGTCATCACGTAATAAAAATAAGTCTTTTGACGAAATTAAAGATAACAATAGTGATAACAAGGATCGGGTTGACCGTGATTTCGAAGGCGAGAAAAAAGATAGTTCTCATGTTTCTAAACATAGAATCGTCAAAGATAAAGATAATAGGAAAGCAGGAAAAAGAAATAGAAGCGAAGTAAACACTGTAGATAAAATTAAACAAAACTCTAGTGATGCAAACAATGATGGCCCAACAAGCGCAATAAGAACGAAAGCAGACAAAGATAAAAACACCAGAAGTTCTTCGGAAAGTCTATTTGCTGATTTGCTCGAGGATGATACTGGGAACATGAGCGAAGAGGAGAGCTTTAGAGCTAAAATATTAGAAGCGCGTGCTCTAGAGTCTGAAGATGAGGCTGACAAACTAAATAAAAGACTAACAACCTCAGGACGAAAGCCTCAATTAGAATTCCATAAACACATTGAAAATATAAAAACGATCATGCGTTGGACAAACGCAACACCAATCCGTAATTTTGCCAGCGTCGGATATGAGTGCGCATTTTGCAATCTTGTGTACCACAAACCGGGCGATCTTAAAACCCACACTCTCGAATCCCATCACAGCTTTTCAAGTGCCTATTTTGCTAAAAAAGCTGACATGACCACTTATCTCGTCAAATTAGATATTACGGATTTTGAGTGCTATATATGCACTAAAAAAATGGAAGACGTCAAAGCCGCAATGAACCATCTGTCGATCGATCACAAGAAGAAGATACATGGAGACATCAAGGACCACATAGTGCCGTTCAAGTTCGATTACAACGACACGGTCACGTTGACTTGTTTCATGTGTACCAGCAGGTACACCAAGTTCAAGATGCTTCTAGAACACACAATCAGCACGCACTTTCGTAATTACACTTGCAAGGAGTGCAACATGGGTTTCGTGAACACGAGAAAGCTACAGTTTCATCTAAAGATTCACAACAAATGCTTCAAATGTGACTACTGTGACAAGACGCACGATACGTTGGCAAAGAAGATCGCGCACGAAAACATACATCAAGTTAATGCCAGTCCGTGTGCTCATTGTGGTGAGCTATTCTTCGACGACACGAAGAAACTACGACACCTAGTGGAGATCCACGGCGTTGGTCTGCCAGGTGTCACTTGCAGTGCGTGCAATCGCGTATTCGCAAAGCAGGCGGATTGCATCAATCACATGAAGCTTGACCACACGGAGCGGAAGTACGAGTGCACCCAATGCCCTATGACGTTCTTCAAAAACGCGGCGCTGAAGTATCACATGTTGAAGCACACGAGCGATATATGCTATCAGATGCTCTCGAGGAAGGAAACTGTCACTCAGCACACCCAGGGTCAAGATGACAAGAGATTTGCGTGTGAACGCTGTGGAAGACGGTTCATGACGAAAAGCTCGTGGCGTAAACACATGATAGAAGTTCATCATGAAAATATTTAGTTTTACTTCACACTTCGTGAAGTATGTTTTTCTAGTCAGTTTAATCGATGGCGACTTAGTGTCGTTTTTATTTAGTGTTCATGTCGTATAGAAACGTGTGATTTTTGTCACCGTGTTATTAGATGTAGTTTTAGATTTTATGATATTTTTACTAGAAACGAGCGATGTGAAAGACGCATTTTCGTTTAATATTTGTATAAAATTACGATCTAATTCTCGCACTTGTCAAAAGTATCTAGTGTTTTACTTCACACTTCGTGAAGTACATTTTTCTAGTCAGTTGAGTCGTTTGCAACATGCATCGATTATATTTAACCGTTATTATAAGTGTGATTTTTGTCACCGTATTATTAGATGTAGTTTGAGATTTTGAGTGCTATTGTCGACTCGAAACGAACGATGTGATAAAATGCATTTCCTTTTAGTATTTGTATATATATTATTATGATTAGCTCCGTACATGTTAAAGAAATATTTAAATATATACATTATTATTGTATTTTATTACCTAGCACTATACATTATCATTCATATTTTGAAACGATTTTATTCGTAATTTAATACTATTTTATTCTAGCGACTGCTCGCTTCGGTCACGTTCACTACCCGTTCGCGTTAAGTTTGCGGCTGCCGACGTGACGTCATTCATGTAGTAACGTCAACAAAAAAGTTTAAAAAAAAAATATTTATTTGTTGTTACGGATTACATACATTTTTATCTTTGTTACTGTTAAAATTCAATGAAATTAAATACCTTTTTTCACTTATGATGTTATGAGTGAACAGATTTTATTTAAACAAACGTCATGATCTTTAACTCCATATAACGACAATCACTTCGTAAAGTCTTTTCTTTACCCATCTATCTAATACGGAAAATAAAACAAATATCAGAGCAATATTATGTTACGATTACGTTGCCTTCGCACATTTTAGGGCGACTGAGAGGTGCGGTAGTTGGTTGTGAGGGGGGAGCCGCATTCCTTTGACTGGGAAACTTAGCGCGGACAGGTAGTACGGTAATGAGTATCGCATGTGTTAAACCAGGTAATAAACAATATGTGTGCCAAATTTCAGCGAAATCCTATGAGTAGTTTTTGCGTAAAAGAGACACAAGTACATCTTTAACTCGACTTTGTAGTATTAGTAAGTTTAACAGTTTTATATATGATAATATATTTGGATTGAAAAAAAGTGATAATTAAGAATATATCGTATCGTGAGGATAGAAAAATCGTAAAAGGTAATTTGCACTTGTGCAAATAAAAATTGTGCTCGTTTTTTGGGAAAATTCTGAAAGAGCGCGGTTATTAAAGGAACGTAAAATTCATGATATTGAAAAAATATAGTGCTAGGTCTAAAGTTCTTTGTTATATATATTGTATATTTATATAATATTGTGATCTTTTAATTTTCCTACTGTGATTTGCCAAAGACGGCTCCAAAAGCCTTAAAGATGCTTTTGAAACTTATTTTATAAGATGAATCTAATTGTTGTTTATAGTATATATGATATAATATTATAATAAGATTATTTTCCATATTTTGTATTTTATGTATAGCATTAAAATATTAACTACCGTCTAATAAAGCTCGGAAATGGGCTATCAAATTGTGTTTTACTGGAAATTTTGCTGAAACTGTTACTTGGCAAAATCGCTAGCGAAACTGGCTTGTTGCAATTTGTTGTAAGTGTAAGTATTTATATGTAATATAGCTCGCTCAATGTTGAACACGATTAGGTTACATAAAACTATTGCTGCTATATGACAAGTCTGTCTAGATTGCAGCAATTATGATCATGCTTAGATTAAAAACAAGGCGGTTAAAAAAATATGTATACGAAAAAAATGTCAAACCCGCTGAGTTTTTTTGCCGGATCTTCTGAGTTGAAATTTTGTTCTGATCCGGCGGTAGTATAGGAAAATATAACAACTGACAGTTCGTAAGTGTCATAACATTTAATTGTACTACAAACGTATTGCACGTATAATTACGATACAGACGGTTGGTATAGGTACAACTAAATTAATTAAGGTAAATTAATTTAAGTAAATTATATTTTCCTATACAATATGTATTAACGTATTGATAGGGCCGCACATACACGGGCCGTGTCCATCTATTATACTGTATAGAAAAATATTATTTTATCTGTCATATTCTAACATGTTGAATCTGACACGACGACGTGAATCTGACGCGTTCAATGTCTGTAGATATAAACTACCATCTAAAATTATGTGTTGTTTAGTACTGTAAGTTTATCGTCTAGTATTAAGCACTTAAATGTTTAACACTTTAATAGTGTAAACGGCCGATAGCATTGCATCTTTCTAAAAATCTGTTTAGTAATATTGCCAGCGATACTACCTTGTTGCAATATGTGTGCTATGCAATCTAGCCCGCTAGTCGCGAACGAGGCGAGACTTCATCGAAGTATAGATGTATATATAGGTTAGCCCAGTGTTTCCCAACGTGGGGCCCACGCCCCAGGGGGGGTAATTTGATTGTTATAGGGGGAGCGGGCTATTAAAAAATGGACTCGACACGACTTTAATGCTTTTTTCGCTTTGGGTTGTAGTTAAAAGCTAGTGTTTTTCGAGTATAACCTTCCTTCTGACGCTGTCAGGTCTGGTCTGACGCAGTCAAAAATGATGTATGGGAAGCATAACAAATTTAGATATATTAAGGTGGGGCATGGCCTAAGAACGGTTGGAAACACTGGGCTAGACAGTGCTTTAATGGGAACTAGTTTAAATGAGCTCGTAAATATGAGTTTTCATAAACGTAAATCGAACTTGAAATTAATTTATTGCATTAATCTTTAATTAAATGATTCACATTAATCATTATCATTAATCTTTTGCAAAATGGGATCACTAATCTCCATTTGCCTGGTAGTATTAAATTGAAGTATTTTGAATATATATATTGCCCTTATAATGTGCACAATATATTATAATTATGCTTGTAATGTGCGCAGCTACGCCTACGGACACTTTTTGCAATAAAGTTGTCCTTAGCAGGTTTCATATTACCGAAGCCTCTGCCACAAAGTAGAAAAAATAAACATCTGTTGTTTCTCAAGCAGGCATTTCCTTGGTACGCGCTACAGACCCGGCCAAATGGCTTGACGGATTGATATATCATTGAAATCGTCTCAGGTTGTAGAGTAACGAAGGATTTTTTTTAAATATCATCCGTAAATTAGGAAGAAAGGGAGGAAAGAACGACTTTTTTAATTAATGACAATATGAGTGTCAAATGGAACTTATTGAGTTAATGAACCATTACAAAATGTTACTTTTTGGATACTAACTCCTAAATAAAAAAATGTATTTTAAAAAACATAATAACCGAATGCAATTTGTGCAGTCGCGTTTTTTCTTTCCATAATAATTTCTTGTATAGTTTTTAACTCAAAATTATGTCGAGCTTACAATACGAGCTAGTTACTGTTTGGATAAATGTAACATTATTGCGGTCAATTTCGTGATATTGAAAAGTATGTAACGTACGAATTTAATGAACTCCAAGGGAGTCGAAGGGTTAGATCCGGATGATCTAATTAGAATTATTATTTATTTTTTATTATTTAAGTCCTAAACGGAATATCCTGTAAATATTATCAGTATAACGGACAGCTCAATTATAATAGATCGAATCGATACATCGATCTATTGATAAAATTTTACGAGAAAGATATATGGAACAGCAATGTAGAACGCAATGTGAATAGATCGAAGCGTTAGAACGATTAGTCGATCAAATCTTATGATATCAGTCGAATATGAATCAGTCGAATAAATCGAATTGGATTGTTTTATGGAATAGCAATTTAGAACGCGATTCGAATGGATCGAATCGATCGATCGATTTATTGATCAAGTTTTATGGAACAGCAATGTAGAACGTGACAGCCCGGATCTTCAATTATTTTTGGGCGGGGCAAAAACTAAAAAATGCCACCCCTGCCCACTTGAAATTATTTTTTGCCAATCGTTACAGCCATCCAATAATTGATGGTCATTTAACACGTATTCGAGATGTTCTCTTCCTACAGACTAGGCGTCCCAATCATCAAAGTTAAATCAATGATGAGTTGCGCATTCGTATGCAAGGTTTAAATTTGCCGCCCTCTGGTTTTGCCGCCCTCGTAGATCCTCCGTGATTTGAGACCGAATCGCAATTTAAATAAATTGAATCGATCGACCGATTTATTGATCAAGTTTTCGGAAATACCAATGTAGAACGCGAAGTGAATGGATTGAGTCGATTGCAACGGCCTATCGACTTTAGCGTCAAGTCGTCTATACAGAATTGTACTTGTTTGAATAGTTAAAATGAATTGAATTGACGGAATGTAATATATATCATACTCAATTTTGTATCATGATAAGTATTGCCATCTTGGTGATTTTCTCCCTAAATTCAGGGGTTTTATTTTTTAATTCAGAGAGACTATTTTAAAAATTATAGTAAGGTTATTTCGTGTAACGTTATCAAATTACAAGCCCTTTTATATTTTTGTGGCAGATTTTAGTATATTTATTCAAGGCGACTTTTCGTCGTCAAACTGGACGTCCTTTATTTATATTAGTGAGTTTTAGAGATTAACTTTTTTAATTTTAGGAATTTAAGGATTATTTTTTTAAAAGTTTGCAACACTGACCAAAGTTTATCCTACCTAATCTATATTTATCTACTTTTTACACTGGTGTACAATATTATATTTCTTTCTAGGTCTTTATTAAATTAAGTATTTCGCCCTGAAAACGTGTACAAAACACAGATCTCATTTTTTTCTGAATATTTTTATCTAATATACTTTATTGGGAAGTCGGTTAAAAATACTCATCTCACTTTATTTCTGTTCAATTTTATCGAAGATACTCTATTGGCAAGTAGGTTAAAATACGTATCTTATGTTTTTCTGAACAATTTTGTCGATGATACTCTATTGGCAAGTAGGTTTAAAATACTTATCTCATGTTTTTCTAAACAATTTTATCTAAGATACTCTATTGGGAAGTCGGTTTAAATACTGATCTCATTTTTTTCCAAAACTATTTTATCTATGATACTATTTTAGGAAGTTGTTTAAAGATAAATTTTCAGTATTATTGTATTATTACCTTAGTGTTACTGTATTATTAAGATATGAGTATTATTAACTTTTATTTTGTACTTTATTATTAAGTATACGTATTTTAAGGTAATGATCTCATTTGTTTATTATTTAAAATTAAAATAAGTAAGTTTAATCGCTGTACAGCGACGAGGCCGCCTTTCGTTTGATTATTTGAATTTATATGTTCCTTGTTATTTATATATAAAAAGAATTGTTATCATCATTAGTCTGTAAGATGTATCACACTGAGTGTTAGTATTTAGTATCGATATTATACGGTCTTAACCTGTCCAGTAGTGCTAGAGAGGCCTACAGAGCGAAAAGCTCAGCTCATTCATTAAATGTATCGAATGGGTCATCTATTCTATATACGTGTTTATTCATATATATACTTAGATCTTTAGGATAGTTAGTAGTCATTACATTAAGATTATCTTTGTAGGACGACTGCGGTATTACCATACGATTTTTACCTTTTGGGCCTATTCTATCCTAACTACTTTTTGACCTACTGTGTTGAACCGCGTGGTTGTAAACCTCGGTGCTTCTAGCCAAAGTTTCTATTTCATTTAACTCTTTAAGGAATGCGAGAATGGACGGACGAGATAAATTAAATGAAAAACAGAAATGTGTGTGCATTTAACACTCGGGCAGAAATGAAACTAGATAATAATTATTTTTCAAAATTCAAATCCATTTAGTGGCGGATAACAGGGATCCATTTGATTCGTGACAATTTAACTAAACTATGTTAGTACACGCTAATGATAAAAAGTACAGCAAATAACTATTTAGTGTACTATGAGCTTTCGGGGCATCTCACGCAGACGACAACACCGAGCCACTGGCAGCTCTGTCTCAGTCATCGTCCGCGCTAAATGCCTCCAAACAGGGGCATGTATATCCTCACGGACTGTTTTAGTAGGATGTTGTGACTACCCCTCATTCTTCTCACCATTTTGTATATACCAAACTTAAGTTTTTATACAAGCTACAAAGTAAAATCGTTCGCGTGTTCAGCAAGGTGTACAGCGCCATCTAGATGTATCGCGAACAAATGCTCTCGTAACACATTTTCGTTTAATCGACTTTCTGATCACAACGATTCTAAAGTGGTTTTATTTCAATATCGAAAATACATTTTATTAACTGTCAAAGGGAGCGGACGTATATTAATAGATTTAAAAAAAAAAACGTAAGTCTTAATAACCCTTAGAAATATTATCTTGAGACGAATTTGCCTTTAAATTTGATTCGGTTGATTTCAAAGTCTGGGAGATTGATATTTTATTGTTATTAAGTTTCACTCATACTGTTTGTGAATGCACACACACATTTTTTAACTATTACAAAATTCCCATAAGTTGAATTTACTAATTAAGGTCGTACCAATTAAGGTATAGTCCACTTAAGCAGTCGAACAGGTATTAAAAGTTACTTCGTAAGATTCCTATCTCTACAAGATAAATATTTTTTAACTTGAACAGTTGTGTATTGTAAATTACATCAATTATTGTTGTAGTATAAAATAAATCTATCTGATAGTCTAGTGTGATCTCAAATAGTGTCCGATCGGAGCTTCGGCTTCGACCACCTTCGGCAAAACCCCTCAGGTATTGCCGAAGTTATGGCTAAAATTGTGATTTTGACCAAAATTGAAGTTTTGACTAAAACTGAAGTTTTGGCTAAAATTGAAGTTGTGGTCGAAGTCGAAAGTTCCTACCAATCGGCGGAATTGAACGATTTGTTACGAAAGCGCCACAAAGCGATAAAAGGGGTGAGGCTGGGGGAGGGGGGTGCAAACCCACACTCAGTAGCGTAGCGTGGGTACTTGCCACCTGGGGCCTGAATTCGTCGCCCACCCAATCCAGAATTTTTGTCGGCGAAAATAAAAGGCGACATCTAAATTGACGACGTATAAAAGGTCGCCAAATCGCCAATAAATATTGTGCCGCCCCGTGAATGTGCTGTTTGGGGGCGCCAGTTGAATTTCGGTTTAAATACCTGTAATATTTGATGAAAAAATTTATAAACCTATTATTCAGAAATCTTTCAAATCTAATATTCAGAAAATTCTGCCAATTTTGGGCTGCATTTCCTAGAATTTTAAACTTACGGCTGTGGCGCAAAATCTATCTTCGGTCGGACACTAGTGATGAATAATCATTTGTCTATTATCATGTATCTGTTTCTTGAATTAATATAGAAACATTCGCGAACGAAATACACTTCCACTTGTCCATTTAGTCCGTGCAAGTGTATTAAAAATAGTTTGTAAGATTTTATGTCTACGACATGAATATATTTTATCTTAGCCATTGTATTGAATGTCAATATTTAAGTATTATGAAAGGAATAAAAATTCTTTCTGCAAAAAAAAAATGTTTTATTTCACTTATATCGTTTCCGTCCCTTTTTTGACTTCCCTTAAGCATCATTGACCTGTAGCTCAATTTCAAGAGTATGAGAATTATTATCAAAAGAAATCGGAAAATCCATTATATAAACATAGTAGACGTAGGTATATGTCGGTGTATCTCCACCATCACACTTATACTTCCATATTTCCATTTCCCATGTTGAATGATGAATTTGCCAGGTGGTAGAACAAATGTAGTCCGACGGGGAAAGTCCCACCGCCACACCTATTTTTAGCGTGAAGCATTT
>DWNE01001587.1:0-21501 GCA_018249875.1 Cecropterus toxeus | reverse complement strand
TCTGTTCTGGGTCTGGGTGTTTGTGTATTCGTGTTTGTGTGTCCATGGCACCCACGACACAGGAGAAAATCCTACTGCGGGGCTATGAGTGTAGAAAGCATGTGCGTGTGTTAATTAAAGGCAGGCACATTCCATATCTATGTATATAAAAATAAATGCTTATTTTCAGGGCATCACGCGTAAACCGCTAAACCGATTGCGCTATGTTTTGATGTTGTGTTTATTATTGAAGTGAGAAAAAGTAAGAAAAAAATAAAAAAATAGAAAAACTAACGGCGTAATCTTATAAGGTTTTACATAACTGCTAGCTTTACCGATCAACTAGTTTCTACTATAAATATTTAGTTCCAACCAAACCAAATCAAACCAAAGAAAGACGTATATATGTATGTATATACCTACATGCGCAAGAGTGCAGGAGGATGATGAAGCTTCCCAAAAAATTTACGTTACGTTACGATAGTAAATACTAAAATCAAAGCGTCCACCATAAATTGACCTTTCATAAATCATTTACTTAGTTTTTATAAACGCAATAAGTCAAGCTTAACTGGTACAGTTTTGACTGCGTGCGTATTTGTAAGCATGTAGTATGACGTTAAACGTGGTGAAATCATGTTTATGTGTGGGTGGGCAGGGACCAGTGGCACTGTGCTGAAAATTATTTTAATCTGTGGTTACCTTTTATACTTTTACTACATATTAATAAGTCTAAATGCTTTGATTTACATATCTAATACTTTTCATTTATTAAGCTACTAAAATTAAATCGGAGTATTAAGATTTTGACTGAATATTTCGTAATACCTTATTTCTTTGCTTGTTGGGTAAGTAGCAATTATTTTTAAATAAAGCGTACGCACTAAAATGTATTTTACATAATCATCATCGATTCAAAATTGTCCCAATGGTGGACATAATATTTTAATGAATAAAATTAATATACAATTTATTACACCCAATAAAATAGAAACACAAAGAATAGCAGTCTTCGTCTATCTAAGCAAAATGCATTTTGGTATATACGCCTTTGTGAATGTTATAAAATATAAAACATATTCCCTCGTCATCATTTTATTAATCGTTTAAGTACTTTTATAATAACATTTTACGTAAGTATACCGTATTACAAATACAAAACAAAACAAATCAAAGGTCGTTTAGATGCAGTGGAAGGTCTAAATTAATACCGCCAATCTTAGATCGCAGCGCTCTACCAACCAATATGTACAGACCTACTCATTTTTTTTCTTTTTAATAAACGTATAAAGGCGGCAGTTTGTGAGAATGTATTTTTCACGTAATCACGTAAAAACTCTGATTTTGTAGAAATTTGGCACATATGTAGTTTATGACCTGGATTAATACACGTGTTACTTTTTATCGTGGTTATTGACTGAAGCGGGCGAAGACGCGGGTTAAAGGTAATAAATGATCATCTTCAAGTCATAGTCTTAAAATCAAACAAACGATTCAGAACAAACGAATGCTTTTTTTTATTTACAAGTACCTACCAAAATTTGCCTTTAATGATCTACATATTAATATTGCATGTGTTATTAACGCAAAAATATTTAAAGATTAACTATAGTTAACCACCGGTTATGAAACCGGCCCCGTCTGTAGTAATCCCGTCAGCCGACTCCAGCGCAATTTTCAGCGCGCGCCTCGCCGCTTTCAGTTACACAAAAATATTTGAAGTGACCGCACGTATTTTTTTATTTATTTTGGTCGTACATTTCGTAAATACATCGATCTATTCAAAGTCACTGCTGATCGATCGAGTAATGGATAGCAACCATCGTAGTAGCTCCCAGCAATGGATCTATTTTGACTTCTCGCTGTGTTTCGTGATGTGATTCTAATTTAATATTGAAGATTAACGTTTCAAAATTTACCTAAACTTGAAAGTAGTTCAGTATTAGTTTGAATTATTTTTTAGTAAACTGTTTTAATGAAGTATCGCCCTTAGTTATTATACATGTAGTAGAACACGCTGTTTTTAATTATAGTTGGAGTATATTTAGATGTGTGATATAAAAATCGTGATGTTAACATTAACGTATATTGGTACACATTGTTTTACATAGATAGTTTTGAAAATTTTGTATTTTAACGAGCTTCCCGCGTCTTGCCACGTGCACTTCAGTGCCAAAGTTTTTAGTTTTTAAAGAAGTACCGTATAAAATTTACAACTCTAAGTGTTTTCCACGTTATTCCCTGTAAAATGTCGTAACTTTAAGAAGAAAAACCATTAAAAATACCTGACAGCAAATTCGACGAAATAAAAATAAAAAAATCACTACTCTTGTAATCGATAAAAAATAACAAATGTTTTAAAATCACAGACAGACGTTTGAGAGAGACAGGCCTGATTTTATTTTATTCAGATGTATAAATTGGCAATATTCATATTTTACCTACTATATATAAAATAAGTTTCTTACTTAACGGGTTAGCTTAAAAGTCAACTGCAATTTTTTTTTTCACGTCGGGTTATAAATAAATCGTCATTAGCTAAGCATACGTGCACTATTACCGCGCATGGTAAATGTAGCTGTTGCACAATATTTGTAGGTATCAGTTATTATTAGCGTGCATTATTATTTCATAGGATTAAAACACTTTTGTTGACATTAAATACAGCCACGAGGATACAGTAGCTATTCAGAGGAGTTCAGTAGTACTTTAACAAAGAATTAATTTGAACTTGATAAAATAAGTCTGCTTATAATTAATTTAAGTCTAGTACACTCTATTTTACGCGCAAACTGTAATACAAATATTAAATCATTTTTATTTGTGACTTCATCGTAAAACAAACTTACTAATTTAGGTCCTTCGATGATTAGACAAAATATGTTTGTAGATGCTTAGATCCAATAGTAGGTGGATCGTTCGAAACGGTTTTCAAGAAATAAGAGGTAGAGATACGTCATTGTATCTTAGATCATCATAATTATGTGTCGTAGACTATACATTCTTTAAGTTACGGTTTAGTAGAGTCGTCATCATCGCATCACTGTTATGAGGAAGAGGTTTAGACCTTAGCTCATCACGCTGGCCAAGAGCAGACTTCATGTCATCTGAGATTCAAATATAGTATTACAAGTACTATTACAACACGAGCAGATGTTCAATTTGTGTCTGAAGAACAGGCATTCGATTTTTCATTTATATATTCTGACAAAAGGTATCCGCGCCTATGAGAATTAACTTAATGTAATTTAAATATCAGAAGTTCTCAGAGACGGAAAACTACGGAAATTATACACTGCTTACAGTTTTACCGCACTTACTTCCAACAAAGGATTTAACGGACTAATGATTTAATTAATATAATGCCAGCCAAAAATAGCTTTAAAAACCACATCTGTTAAACAGTTAATAACGTATCCACAATGAGATAAAATCTCATACCGAAATCTAATATTTTCTACAAGTTTAAACGTAGCGGTGCAATTATCTGGAATGTATGTCACTGGAAACTCATTGAGGGAACATGTCATTACGCAGCGCCGCCCACGCTGCCCCACTGCGACAATCGTTTCATATTTTTTCATTATTTTTTTTCGACATTTTTTCTTCAGAGCGAATTCGGTTTTTAGGTTAAACCTTTATAACGACGTCAATGGAGCCGCTTACTATAATGGTGGGAAATATCAAGCTGCAATGTTCCGATGTTTGTCCCATAGAGAGCGACTGATGCGTGCTCTAATATACCCGATTGTGGATACAAAGTGCGAGATAGACACTTTTGTTGTATTTAGATGTTCTTTTTGATGTTTAATATATTTCAATTTCAAATATCAGACGTTATAAAAAAACTGATCTTGTGGTAAAAATAAGGCATTTGTGGCCATGGTTATACATTTTTCGGTATTTAAAAATGATTCTATTGAATGTGGTTAAAAATCACATACTTACTGATTTTTTAAGTGTTATCTAAGAAGATTGCTTTATTAATTTAATCTATCATTATTAATTAGCTACATTTCTAGCGTAATTTACCTAATTTAAATCGTAAATGTATAAATAGATAAGATATCTCTACATGTTAAATATATATATTTGACATACTATTTTCATAACAATTAACTTAATCTTAAACAGCAAGCGCAAACGAGTAAAAACGTATATCACATTATTATTTTAATTATATTTTTAAATGTCACTGCCTGTTACATAACTCAACCGTTCCCAATCCAAGTAACTCTTCAACCCGTAATTAGTTAAATTTATAACATTACAGCACTTCTCGAGTTACGCCATTATTCCCAGCTACGACACAAAGCCGTAAATATTATCGCTACAAAAACTTGTACAAACACAATGAGAGCACAATGGGTAATCCTTCCCAATATTGATATTTGCGGTTATGGAAGTTTAATAGCTGCTACCCCTGCGCCGGCGCATACAATGTCTCCGCGGGAGGTACGCCACTCTTCAACCATGAAATATCTAAATATACCCTACTAAAACAACCTAATTTCAATCCTACTCGCGTCAAACAAGTCTTAAAATTGTACCACAAACGCCTGACAGATTGTGTTATAAGCACTCACAGTCTCTTGCGTCTCTACAATACAAATGGCTGCTTTACAAATAGATTTAAACTTTAACACGTTGTACTATAGTAGTATTTTATTTCCTTCAAGTTGAGGATATTCTCACCACCAACCGCGAGGTCTCAATAAGCTCGTATGTTTCCATTTTTTGCCTCACAATATGGTCAAAGTATATTAAATTGTAACTACACTCACAAAGCGGGTCAATTTGTAGCGAGATGAGGTTTAAGTATGTATTGAGAATAGGATTCCGTTTAAGAATTACTGGAAGTGTTACAGTAATTTTCAAATTGTTATTATTTTTAGAATAGTACCCAAAATGTAATAATAACTTAATGTATTCATTTATGTCGGATATTAATTGTTTAATTGTTACGGGTATAATTAAAATATTTGAAGTATATTTAATTAAACAATTCATTTTCCCTCAAAACCATAAGTGAAACTTAAACGCTTATTATATTTTTAGCGTTGAGTGGTATTGTTCTTAAAAATTACCCCATTTCTTGCCCTAAATGTCGTATGAAGAAAATCCAAAAAAAGATCTACACCAGCATTTCCCATTAAATATTAGTTAAATTAAAACCCACTGCAGTCTCCAACACGCGTATGAAGCGTAGTGACTATTGGCAAAGGCACCATTATGTCCAGCACTGGATCTTAAAGGACTTACAGAGGGATTAAATTTTTGGTGACGTTCTATTTTGAACAGATACAGCTAAACAAGCGAAAGTAGACAAGTACTTTAGACGCCCCAATTTAAGGGCTAAATTGTATCTACTCACATTCAACACGTGTACAAGAAACTATTGATAACTTTTCAAAATTATGTATATTAAATGTAATATTAAACTAGCCGCTTCTAGTAACTCTACATCTAAATTACAATATTACCTTACGACTATTCATGACTAAGGAAACTGTCAGTTCTTTGGTCGGTTCGCGACAAATCGCTCATTTCCGGCGAAATATATCGCTTTTAACACATTGTCATTACAACAAATGCAATTGTATACTTTCCATCTCACTATGACATGTAGCTTATTGAAAATTCAACCTTGTGTGATTCGTTTTAAAGGTGCATGAGGTGTCTTTGTGAAGTGAAACCACACCGCACAAACAATTGGGCCGATTTGCCGCCCATTGTGGTGACAAACGATATCGCCTGCTTTGTGTAACCGATGCCTATTATACCACCATCGATCATGTGTACAAATAAAATAGTCATTTGAAAAAACTCGTCTGCGCTTTTCTATGATTTCCCTTGCAATATTATGATGACGCTTTAAAACATGATAGATCGGGCCAATGCGTCCATACACATCTGTAATCAACCCCATATTAAACCAGATTCCTAATTGGTTTTGGTTACACGGTTTCTCTTCAGACTTGTAAGCAACCACGCTTAACTTAGCTGTTATTACACAAAACTAGGTATAGCTATACCACCTTCAAGTTTAGTAGGAACGTCACTAATTATTAAATATCTGTAAGATACACTGTCCCATTACTGAGAATGGGTGTCCTCTCTGAGTGATAGAGGTTTAGACTATAGTGAGAGTGGCTTCTAATAAAAACTTAAATAACTCTTAAAATAAAAACTTTTAATAAAGTTTATTTGACATATCAATCAAATATTATTCAGGGATCATCATTAACGTCATATGTAATATGACTTGGAAGTTCAAGTTTTGTAATCTTAAGTGTAATAATATTAAGTGTAAAAACGTTTTAAAAACATTTAAAACTCCTTTCAGCATAAGCACAAGAGGCTAAAACTTATCGAGAACACGACTCGTGGATTTACCCCGAAACATATCGCTTTAAGTCGAAGATATCGTTCGGAGCGATTACAGTCTTTTGTGGTCATAATCCTTTCGCCCACCCACTATGGCTGGTATTGTGATATAATACTGGTTGAGGAACCACGGTTGATTGGGTAACTGGGAGTCTAAATATTTGCAGCAATTAGTTTGCGAACGCTTCGGTCACACGTTGTTTGCTACGTGTCGGCTTGTCTGATGCTGTTACAATGATTCAATCAGCATTTTATTGTTAAGATACGAGTATATTGTGTGGTGGTAATGTATGTTTCACCGTAATAGGATAAACTAGAAACAAATTATATCTATTTGTGATGAGGTGCATTTTGATGATTAGCTTATAATAATATTTCCACCTTATTTAGTTAAAATTTAAATTTGTAACACATAATAATAAGTTAAGAGTACTCCCGATGCATATCGTATACGGCCTATAAATCCGCGACAGCAAAATAGGTTTAGGAAATCACTTGCTCAAATTGATATTTTTTTAATTTTTAGCTACAAAGGTAAAATGGTGTCTTGAAATAAAAATAAAAAGTATAGCGATTATACGGCTTAGTATATCTTTCGTAGATCGCCGGCGGTACAGCTTGTTACTATATCCGTTAAATATTAACGTATAGAATGGAAGTTTATTAAGTAGTAATGAAGCAAACATAAATATGAAAGCGGCAATAATGTACTACAGTTGCTTGTTGAAGTATGAAATAGGAAACACGAAGCCGGGAACAAGCTTTGGCCTTTTAATAAAGGGTTAGCATTACACAATAAAAAATGTTTTTTTTTACTAACGAAAAAAAATTAAACAAATTTTTCAAAGTTACAGATTAAACTTTGAAATGTTTACGAACAGAATCACATTTAGCTTAATACTTTGTTCTAAGAAACGATTAAGATACGCGTATATTCCAGCGGATACATGGATGTATAAAATTGGCTGATTTCAAGGATTAATATAATTAATTACTAATTTCTGGACGTCAAAATACATAACATCAGACGGACCTACTACTAGTTTATTAGTAATTTTATTTTGATCAAAAAACGATTTCACCCAAATCTGACCACGTAATTCCGCAGAACGTTATTAATGATTAAATCTAATTACATGCTATTTTCTCGTCTCGACAGTTTACCAATGATAGTTAAAATGTAACCTAAATAGTATTCATTCTTAGTAAAAACTGCATAACACACTAGTACATTAATACCTTTATGCTGAACGGACTACCAGTCCACTTGGTGACACTTGGTGAAGTTCACTGCTGGCCATGGACATCTGTACGCAGATTCTTAAATAAAAGTGGTTCTATCCGGAGTTCATCGCATGCATCGCTATTCGAGGTCTAACATGGCTACGTCATATGATAGTTAGCCGGTAACCTCACACTTGCACTAAAGGCAAGAAATGCTGCACGCTAGATATATTTAGATATAATCAACCCATATAGGATTATAGTCCTGAGATGAATTTGGAATGCCTTATTTAAGTGTATCTCCATTACCAAACGTCCAACGCCTCCAAATACGCCGACCCTATTTGAAGGGTATGTTACTGTCCGCATAATTGCATCTGTGGCCGATCTCATGTAAAACTCTGGTTTCATCTGGGGTCAATTACAAATTGTTCTAAGCTTCTTCTATGAGATGAAACGATAGGTGAACTAATTACAAACAGTATCAGGACAATAAAACACCACAGAATCATAGATAGATTTAATAGAACTCGCCGTCGGACAACTTGAGCGCATAGAGATGCAGCGAGCGGAACTCGCAGTACTGGTTGGTGCACCAGCCCGCGTGGCCGTCCGAGCAGCGGCAGGAGTCGCACTCGTCCATGTATTTCTCGCCCGGCACGCACTTGAAGAACGGGTTCTTGATCACTGCACCAAGTATTGTTCATTAGTTGTGTGAGTCGTTTATGAAAAAAATAGTGTAATGTAATCTGAATTGAATTTTGAAAGGTGGTAGAACCAATGTAGTTCGACCGGGGAAGTACCACCGCCACACCTATTTCTAGCGTGAAGCATCTGTGGTAGACTTCATATAGAACCCCTGTTCTATATGAAGTTGCTTACAAATGTCCATGGGCGGCTGTAACCACTTACCATCAGATGGGCTGCTTGTTCATTTGCTACTTCATATATAAAAAAACCTTGAAGACTTCCAGAGTTCCAATTTTACCCTTTGAGCAACCAGAACTACTTATTCCTAGCAACCATAACGCTTATTAAGGCACCTGACATTCGGGGCACTAATAACACATGTAATGTAACATTTAGTAACATATGCATGTTATATGTGTTATGTGTATCAGAATGTGCAAAATGTTATTATGAATTTTTCATTGAATTTGCATTTGACAATAAAACGTAGCAATTCAACGCATGCATTTGACGTTGGGAATCGCAAGTTATGTCGGCACGAGCCTGTCTCCGGTTAACCGAGCTATCGCAGATCCAAAGGTATTTGGAAGCATTACTGTTATACACGGTGGAGCTACATTCAGCTATAGTCAAGGCTTACAGCTGAGATATACACGACATTTTATTTTCAATGAATTAGATTTTTACTCGACTCAGACGTATACATTTTTTTAACATGTCTGCGAATCTTCTGCGAATGGTGGAAAGTAAATCATCATGTAATAGAAATATGGATAAGAAATAAAATCTGGTAAATCATATAAAGAATAAAATGCAGTTGTTGACGAATGAAAATTATTGGAAAATCCACCAAAACTACGTTTGACAACTGTTTGTTTTTCCTTTTTAGTGAATTTATTTTACGCGCTCGTATTAATTTTGTGATAACTTACTTAACTTAAAAGCTGTGATATCATAGAAGCTTGAAATATACTAACCAGACAAGCTTATGATTTATTGAAGTTATAAAAAAATATTATAGCTTTCTTTAACAGCGCAGAATTATGTCTTCTGTGTCCATCTATGTAAATCTTTGAACATGTCAAAATGTTCTTTTAAAAAGTGTGGAAGGATATTTAAAGACTGTTTAAAGCAGTAATGGTAGGTCGTCACTGGTGCCTAAGGACGCAACTTCATATAGAACGGGGGTTCTATCTGAAGTCGATCACAGATACGCGATACAGCTGCCCGAGGACTAAGATGGTCGCCTCATATATAAGTGAGCTGGCAACCACACCCTTCCATCGAGACGCAAGAACTTCTTCGCGCTAGATGTAGGTGTGTCGCTGGTACCTCACCGGTCGAACTACCTAATGTTAGATGATATTTGCTATGGTGGAGGTCAAGTCAAATGATGTTTTAAAACTTGTAGGTTGAAAATTTTTCGTGAATGGTATTAAATGGCGTCTACCACGCTTTAAGGAAAGTTTTTTTACTTTAAGAACTTTTAAGTTTTCTTTAACGAGTTAAAATTTACTTGGATACTTCGTCAAAGGAGTTTGTTTATAATGATAATGTTTTTCGTAATACTTATAGCTTTTAACGTTTTCAGGGTTCTGTATCCAAAGATCCTTAATGGAGCTTTTTTGTTAAGAGTCCACTGTATGTCCTACAGATAGACATTTGATTTTTGTCGGTTTCCAACATGAATTTTCAGTGTATTTGATCTTCATAATGGAAATATAAACAGACATAAACTAATACTTAATAAAGCTGAATTTAACCCACTTCTCAGTGTCCGATTGAATTTGAAATTTGGAATACACGTTACGTTTTGATGACAATGCAATTCTATGAAATCAAAATTGTTGTAATACCAAAATGGCCGCCGCAACATAATGGTGGAATACATATTTTTATCCAACCCACCCAATATGGGTATCAAGTGAAAAAGGTTAATTTGTAGAATTCAATACAGTACAGAAAAAAGCTTGTTTTTAAAAATACTTTTTTATACTAATTTATATTTCGGTACAAATGTCGGTAAAGTCTTCTGATACTTGGTAAGGTTTACGTAGCTTGGCTAAGCTGCTACAAAACCCATCGTGTGTATCTGACTTCCATTTGGTCCGTTTTTAACTAACTTAACACTTTTTACACCCATAGCCCTGCCCCTTCACATTTTTCATTAGTTGTTAGGGTGTTGTTAGGATGTTAGGGTGTAATGGTCACAACCACACACGAAAATGGTAACATCCAGAGCCAGAACACAAATCAAAATTATTTATGCATATATCTGTTTGGCTGGGAATTAAAGCCAGAACTCACTGCGTCAGGCCGGTTTGGCGACTGCTCCGCAACGCAGGTCGTTAAAAGAAAAAAGATAAGGATTAGGATATAAATAGAGACTAAATATTACCTTAAGACGTAAAGTAGTTTTGATTTAATGTGGTTTTAAGCACACAGACAAACAGACAGACTAAAGTTCAAAATATTAAAGAAATTTCAGTTATTACTCAAATAAACAAACAAACATTTTATCACTAAGATTATATTAAGATTAAGATTATTATATATTATTATATTAAGATAACATTAAGATTTTCTCCTGCGTCGTGGGTACCATGGCCAAACATGGATGAATATACAAATACCCAGATCCAGAACAGAATCTAAACTCATCATTCAGATGCCTGTCTGGCCAGGGATACCGGAACCCACTATGTGTCAGACCGGCATGGTGACCGTTCGGCCACGCGGGTCGTCACGCGGGTCCATTTGTTTTCAATAAATGTATATACCTACCCGGGGAACTTTCATTTTTTAAATGGATTTGTCATCTCAACGCAGAGTGACATCGAAATATACAAGCAACCCTTGAATACCATACAGTTTATCCTCAATAAAGTAACCATTTTATTTGAAATACGAATATTTATGCTCGATGCAAATCCAAGCGGTTTCCATCTTCGATTTCTCGAAACAAGAATAAACGAGTATGATTCTAGAATAAATTGAAGTTTCAAGTAAGAAATAAGATGTTAGTATGAGAGTAATGTAGCATTTATTGGTACATGTAAGGTACAGGATATGATAGCGGTTTTAGCCGTTCGCTTCGAAATATTTGCTTGGCGTTGCAAGTGCCAGCGTGAAGCGAATTCCAGCAAATTTCTTGCCTTTAAGGATGAGGTACATACATTTATTTTCAACACTTAACGTTAAAAATAGTTATAGAAAAATAGTAATGGTTTGTTTACAAGTTATAAGTATAACATTGTTAATGGTATTTACGTTTAATTTTATTTTTATGTACATATTTGGTTTGCCAGTTCATTGTCAATAAATCTATTAAAAAACATTTTTATTTGGTCTGAAGGGTAGGTAACTCATATTTGGATCGGATCGAAAAATACAAATAAATTATTTCGGGTTACAGTCGAAAAATATTCTCTAATTCCCTTGAGCCTAATGACCCGTGTATACTTTAAACTTGCAATTGCATTCGAACAATTTTACGCTCTCTTTCACAAATAGCAGCAAGTCAGCTTGTAATATTAGAAAATGTACAATGAAACTTGATTTTATTCGTGCTTTCCTTAAAATACTTCAATAAATATTGGTTATTTCTTCGATAGTAATGCAAGTTTACAAAGTTTTTATATTAAATCACGTATTTTGTAAGGTTGATTCTTTTTTGAAATTAGACATTCAGTAAGTACATTCAGGTCTGCTGATCTTGAGTTTCCTAAACTTTCATATTTGTGTCACTGTGATATAGAACCATGACATGACCTTAGACTCCAACTGTTATTATGTTGCATGATATTATTATATTAACCAAAAATCGATCCCAGAAGCTTGATGACTTGGTGGAAATATTATAATTCCGTCTATCCTATATAATACTCTCAGTAGTGTTTTGAGGGTCAAAATGAAAGAGGCTTAGGCCACAGTCTATCAAGCTGGCCTATGTATTGGTAGACTTCACGCCAAAGGACTTTAAGGGCGTCAAAGGCTTTCTGAAAAGAACTTTGAAGCTTGTAGACTTCCTCATGTTGTTTTCCATGCAATGTATCATAATGATAATGATAAATAGTCATAGTAAATTTTTAATACCTTCATATGAATCAGAAAATCAGGGGCATAGACCGGAGTTCGTACCTCTGATCGCTCATTTAAGAGTTCAAGTTACAATAGCCAAATTCAGAAAAGAGATATGGACCATTTGATAGTCTGACTGGTCAGAGCTCGAACCCAAGACTACTTCATGTAATCTCAATTTAATAGTGACCTCGAAACTACCTACCTACTGCCTTAGATTTATGCAACTTTTGCAAACAATAGGTATCGCATTCCATATGCATATTCGTAAGTTCAACACCGGCTTCGAAAATACAGCGTTGCATTTCAGAAAGTTTTTATTTACTTTGCCTTGTTACTGGAGCGTAAATCGCGACTACGGTTTGCTTACATATTTTTTTAAAGATTGCAGAAGGAAAAGTAGCAGAACTATTTTTGTTTTGGTTCTACTTCGGGAGCATCAATATAATAACAGCATTGTTATGCGCTGTTGTGTTTTGTTCTTGAAGGTTGCGGTAAGGGAGACTACTTATCTGAGGCATTTCAACTTAGTTCTCTGGGGTAGCAACGCATTTATGGCTAACCGCAGAAAATAATCTGATCTTATTTAGGGTTGATTATAAATGTCCACTAAGTTAGTAACACAATGGTATCCAAGAGATAGCAAAAAACAAGAGACAGACAATCGAAAAGATTGGAAGATGTCATACAAAAATAGCTGATCCGATATGGTCCCGTCTAGCAAGAGACAAACAGGCTGTTCCACAAAACATCCAGTTGCCGATCATTGAAATGCAAGTTAAGAACCAATTTAGTTCTTATAAAGTAGACATGTATTAATATTTATAATTGTAACGAAAGAAACAGCAATAAGGGCATTTTTTTTTGGTAAATGTCCAGGGGCGGCTGTGGCCGTTTACTATGTGGATACTGCATGCTCATGTGCTGTTTCCTTCATATAAGAAAAAAGTAATGTGTAGTCCATCTGGTAAGTAGTCACTACTGACCATGGACCATGACGAAATCAATTATTCGGTACCAGTTCCGAGGATTATGGTCGTATGGAAGTCAGTCCGCATCCACACCATATTATGGAAACCTATTACTGCGATGTCTCCGAACATCTTCGGTCGAACCATATTTATTCCACTACTTTTTAAAATATGTTATAATATTTTCTGTAGCATTTTTTATCCGACTGAGTCAGGAGAGTAAAGTTTTTAAAGCGTATTGTGGAAATCTATTGTTTTAAATTTTAAAGGAGAATAAAATTAAACTTATAAGAACTGGAAAATAACGAACATATTTTTTCCTTTTTTTAAAGTATAATGAGAATAGAACAGGCGATTATTATAAATTAATAACAAATTGATATTTAAATTATAAAATAATAGTTGCACTGCAAAGGCATTAGCTATTTCAGCCAGCATTGATAAGCATTGATGTATTCTAGTTTAAAGCGTGCGGTAAGGGGATTTTTCAGTAGCATTCCAACTTAGTTTTGATTGGTAGCCACCTATCTGTGACCAAACTCTGGTATGAATCTAGCTAATCCCATCGGGGATGAACTACTGGTGTAGGTGGTAGAACTTACCATGCACTGCATACCGTGGACTGCATGCTCGTCTGTTAATTCTACCTTTTAAAACAATTCAGATGTTTGTCTGTCCGGGGATCGAACCCGGGACCCAATGAGTGTCCAATTGGTATGGAGATCGTTCTACCACGATGGTCGTCATACATTTTAAAGAAATGCTTTTACTGTATAAACACACTTATGTATCTACTTTTCTTAAAGTTTACGAAAGTTACGTCCATTTTCTATTTTAACTTAGTCTTATCTAAACTTCTTTTTAAGTGGGATCGACCGACTCCACTAGATAAATTCGAAAAGATTGACAAGAAGATACGTCTTCAATCGTTCCAAATTTATCTTTTAGACTAAATCTGACAAATGAAATTGTGTGAAAAATGTTGTTTTAAGAATCTGACGATGTTTGGTTTAAATCAGGTACATTTTCAGTTGCACAGTATCTAGTTCACTCGGTGGTAGAATGTATATGGTTCAACCGGAGTGGTACCACCGCTACACCTATATTTAGGGTGAAATAGCTATTGCGTTTCAGTGGAAGGGTGAAGTTGCCTGTATAGCTGTAAATGCAGGGACCATTTTAGTCGTCGAGAGTAGCAACGCACCTGTAATGGACTTCATAATTCATAATATAGAACCCCTATTCCATATGAAGTTGCTTACAAACGTCCATGGGCGGCAGTGGCCTGCTCATCTTGTAGAATGCTCAATATTATAGAAAAAAGGCAGGTTGCCATTATGCGATGTAAATTAATGTGTATACATATGGAACATTTTTTATACATTGTAAAAATATACATTTTATGAGTGCGTTTTGTAAATATTTGTTCAACTTATGAATCCTCTTCTATTTATTTATTATTTTATTTAATTTGCAAATATGTGCTGAAGTTTTATAATTATTAATAAAATAAAAACTTTTAAATTGCCTTTCTTTATTTCTTAGATTTTCGTTTTTCACTTTGACGATCCGCGTGGCGGAGCGGTCATCATACCGGTCTGACACGCAGTGGGTTCGATCCCCGGCCAGACAGAAATGTGAATGATGGGGTTAGATTTTTGTTCTGGGTGTTTGTGTATTCGTTTTTGTGTGTCCATAGCACCTACGACGCAGGAGAAAATCCTACTGTGGGGCTATGAGTGTAGAAAGCGTTTATGTTTAGAAAAAAAAGGAAACCACTATGTTGATAATTCCCAGAGGTGGCAAGCTAGCTTATGATACGCAGAACCTTGTCGTCAAGGCAGTGTCAGAAGGCTCATAAGATTAAGCTAGTGTGTGGACAGATTAATGTGTTTGATGTGACATATGATGGAAGTATGCTGTCAAAGGGGCTCTGGCCGGTGTATATCCGTAATTAACATGATTGACGAGGTTTTAGTTTAGTTTCAGTTTAACAAGGTTGAGTCTGTCGTTACTTAGTATCGAAGTGTTTACAATTGTGATAATATTGATAAATATATTAATATCATAGTTGCATATTTTTATTCTATTGCCTAAATGTTGTTTGGTATGGTCTATGTGTTGCTACTGTTGAAATAAGGTTTTCTTTATAATGGCAACAAACTCGCGTGTAGTCCACCTGAATATATGTAAGCGGCTACTGCTACCTATGGACCTGTAACCAATCGCGCTAAGATAGATTTACTTGAGGTTAGCCACATATGCGTTGCTACCCTTGTGGGCCATGTTTGACCACTTCGGATTAGTATGCCTTATTTACCACACACTTCAGACTTGAATACAGCAACGCATAAACACTGCTGTTATTAGGAAACAGGTGTGACGGTGGTGCTTCCAGAGTCGAACCACAAAAAGTTCTACCATCAGTAAGTCTCCCTTAGAGGCGGTAGAACTCTAAGTGGGTTGACTATATATAACAAAAAAGTCTGCTATAACATAAGTGTCGAGAGTTTTGATTTTACGAAATAAAGTGGAAACTTAGTGCCTGTGGTTTTTAACGGCACGGCAAGAATTTTTTATGTGTCGTACGACATAATTTATTAATATGATAATAAAATAGAAATTGCGTGGCTGAGCATACCGCGGCTTTGTTTTTGTTTGATATTCTTTTTTTTCATCCCAAGTGGGAAACCTTCAAAAGCTACCCGACACCCGACACCGTGGAAGCGACGTTGGATTATGTGAGAATTTTACCGAACTAAAACCTCCCGGTGGCCGTCGTCGACTCTGGTAAAAGAACTCCGGGATCTTCAAAGAAAGATTGGGCTTCACCCAAGGAGCGGCTGGGCTCATCGTATCGTCTGGTCTTTACTACGGTATACGACCACACATACCGTCATCCTTCTCGCTTCGGTACGATCTGAGCTTCCACACTTAACGCTTGCAACCTCGGAAGTCCCTTTTCAGTCACCTCTCATAACAGGAAGCGGACAGCAGGCCAGGATACCAGGGATATGATAGGCCTATTCTGATTCCGGAACTACATGGATGACAATACGTACCTAGAATTATTACATTGTCGTACAAGTAAGCCATATTTTATACGTTGCATAAAAATGCCAAGTCGTGCTAAGCCGCTATTGTATCTCTTTAGTTATCAACCTGCCTGTTGCCGACTGTACTATCCGTTCGCGCTAAGTTTACCGCTGTCGACGTGAGGTCAAACATGCAGCGTCAGCAAAAAAAAACACGTTTGAAAAAAATATATTTTGAAATATATATATTTATTAGTTGTTACGGATTAGATATATTTTTATTATAAAAATCAATGAAATTAAATACCTTTTTCACATATCACGGTGTTATGAATGAACAGGTTTTATTATTTTATTTAAAAAAAAAACGTCATGATCTTTAACTCCATATAACGACAATCACTTTGTAAAGTCTTCTTTACCCATAGTTTTAATACGGAAAATAAAATAAACAAATATCGCGAAAACTGAGCAATATTAAGTTGCAGCATCAGTAATAATTTCACGCCTTTACGGCGATTACGATGCCTCCGATACTTTTATTTTAGCACATTTTAGGGCGACTGAGAGGTGCGGTGAGGGGGAGCCGCATTCCTTTAACCGGCAAACTTAGCGCGGACAGGTAGTAGGTAAGTTAGTGTTACCTGAAGTTATTTATTTTTATTCCGCAGTTATCAATTACCATCCGGTGGAGTTGTGGAGGAAAAGAGGAGATCTCCGCCAGGCCATGCCACTGCCTGGGACCGCGGTCGATGTTAACTTCGGACCATTTCTATTTATGCTCAGATTCTATCAAACTCTGATAGCGTGTTCGAGCCTGCGTCCTCTGATTGGCCAGTGTCAGTATGACGCGTATGACGTAGTCCATTGTTATTCGCTTGCGTCGTATTGCACGCTCAGCATATCATGTGAGGCACGAGCTCATGTTACTGTAAGTATCGCGCCGCTACAGAGTGCTCGTTGGCGAAGCTCAATACATTCAATACTTTCAAACCGAATTTTATCGGATGACACAGTGAGCGGGTTCTATTACAAAATTTTCATTGAGTGGTTCATTGGAGGGTGGAAGACTAAATGTCACGTAGTGTTCCCAAGTCACGACATCAGAAGCGATTGAGTTCCGAAACTCGATCAGCGCCATATTGTAACTGAACTTGTGACACTACTTCTTGAAGGCACTTCAAATTGCTTCTAAATTGACTTTGTATTAGAATTTGAGATTTGGATTATGGATTTTTGATACCATAAAAAACATGTATGAGTGAATGTAAAAATGGCAGCCAAGTTCAATAAAATAAATATGTTTAGTTGTCGATTTTACCGACAAAAGAATTGAGATTATACCTTAACATTTCAATAACTGTTCAGGTTACATTTACATTCTAATCTTATGTCATAAATGTAACCTGCTTGAATAGAATATGAATGATTCGGTGGTTAATATTGTTTCTCAATGCCCATTATAAGGCACGGTGCTGACTAACCTGTCTTTTTGTGAGAACTTGGCAAATACCTACCGCGTGTTTAAATTTAACAATACAGTGTATTAAGATTATGATTTACGTAAATTACAGAAGATTTCGAATCCAACGTTTTCTTTAAAATCTTTAAAGAAAACGTAAACGTTTTATTTAGAATCTATGTATATTGATAGGACTTAGAAAGTGTGCAGTGGGTTGGGACAACATCTCAGTATCATTACTAAAAGCTGCTCGTCAGACTCTCATCCCTGTAATGACTCACATTTTTAACCTCTGTTTTATGTCTACCATTTTCCCTCAATTTATAAAAGTGGACATAGAGACAATGTTAGCAACTATAGGCCAATCTCTATCCTTTCAACTTTATCTAAAATTATAGAAAAAATTCTAAACAATAGACTTATAAATTACCTTCGTAAGTATCATATTCTTTCTGACCGACAATTTGGTTTTCGTAGAGGTAAGTGTACTGAAGATGCTGTTCTAGAATTGACTAACACTGTTGTAAGAAATTTTAACACCAAACAAAAAACTATTGGCATATTTTTAGATCTTACCAAAGCGTTCGACACTGTCTCTATCCCTATTCTTTTAAGTAAACTGGAACATATCGGAGTGCGTGGACTAGTTCATGATATATTCAAAAGCTATCTTAGTAACCGCAGACAACGCGTTAAAATTGACGGTTACCTTAGTCTATGTCAAACTTTAACATGCGGCCTTCCGCAGGGTAGCGTTCTGGGGCCAACTCTGTTTCTTGTTTATATTAACGACCTTTGTAATCTAGTCATTACCAATTGTAAAATCTTGCCTATGCGGATGATACAGCAATTCTGGTACAGGCTCCTATATGGACAGAAGCTCGTACCTACGCTGAGCATGCAATGAGAACTGTAATGCTATGGTTGACAAATGACTTACTTACACTAAACCTGGATAAAACAGTCTTTACCACTTTTTCATTAAACGCAAGTACCATGCCCCAACATTCACTTTTCATTTTTGCGCACAGTTGTAATCCAAAAGATATAACCTGTTCTTGCTCAATGTTAGCACATTCTAATAATGTAAAATATTTGGGAGTTAGTATAGATTGCCTTTTAACCTGGAAATCCCACACTGAAGCCTTAGTTATCAGATTAAGGAAGCTCATATACATATTTAAAACCTTAAGAGCCATTGTAGATAATAACACGCTAAAAACAGTTTATTTTTCACTAGTACAATCGATTTTAACTTACTGTATTACAGTCTGGGGCGGATCAGGGAAGACCAGGTTCATACGCCTAGAGCGAGCTCAAAGGGCAATTCTTAAGGTAATGTTTTGCAAACCGGTGTTTTTTCCTATCTCTGAACTTTTTAAAATTGCTAAGGTCTTAACCGTCAGACATTTATTTATTCGTAACATAATTTTGCGTAAACATGTAACTCTATCTTTTGTAAACAAAGACCTTACCAGCAGACGGCGGGTCAAAAGAGTTTGTGAACTAAAACACTGTCGTACTGCACTCGGAAGACAAAATTATGAATACCTGGCATCCTTCATATATAATGAAGTTAATGAAAAACTTAATATTTATCCACTTACGTACTGGGAATGCAAAAAAAGGTAAACTACTATTTACAAAATCTATTATACGATGAGACCGAAGAACTTCTGAATATTCGATTATAGCACACAAATTACGTAATACTATCTCTAACACACGTACAAACACACACCCACACACACTAACGCGCACACACCCACACACACTTATTACTTATTTGTTTTGTTTTGTTGACTCTAGATGTAATTTTATTGTAATTGTAAAAAAAAAACTTTTAAATAACATAAATTTATATATGTATATTGTAATTGAACCTCCCCAACTGTGTTCCCGGGATGGGCGTGCGAACAGCTGCGACACAGTATTTTTACTATCGCAGATGTTTACGATAATTATGTAATACTCTGTAATGTTGTTTTTTGTTCAGTAAAAATCTTTTAAAATCTTTTTTTTTTGCTCATCAAATATTTTGGACGTAATATTGTTTTACATTTTATAGCTGATATCCTTTAATTAGATGAACAAATAAGGAACTTCGTTCCAATTCGGGGGCAACACTGATACAGATCCAAAATACGATAATATAATGACTGTAGTACGATAATTGAATGGCTACAGGTTGGGAACACTAACTTGGTCGAATTTAGACTATAGAATTATTTTTTACCACTCTGCAATTAATTCGACAATTTTGACATTGACGTTGAATTGAACAGTCAAATATATTTTATCTGTGTTTGATGTCATATTCTCTTGGGTTCGAATTTTAAAAAGTTTTCTTATGAGAGCGAGACTAACAAGTAGTTGAGGTCTTGCTAGTTTTAGTTTAGATGTAGCAACCATATATTATAAATAATTAAACTAGTTTTAATTAGATATGAGTTTTGCCATAAGTATATTATTATGGAATGTGTTGAATTTAGCATTCACGTCGTCGGTACCCCGTACCGACTACGGCGAATTGAAACTTTTCCGATCGCCGGCTACTTACAGCGTAGACACCACGGTTTTATTGAACGACGCCTCCAGGAAGGATAAGGAGGTCGGCTACAAGATCAAGGCAACGCTGGACCTGACGCCGGTCTGGAATAACGGACATTCGGAATATTTGCTCAAGTTTGATGTAAGTTCGTAACATTCTGTTCTGATGATTATGAACTTCCCGTGCGACGCCCGAACGACCTCTGTTGTCGAACCGTGCTAATCGTTTCTATCTTATTGATCACCTTTACAATATATCGGAATTATCGGATTTACATTAAATCACATCTACCGTTACTCGTTATAAAAGTTAAAAAAGTGACACATATCTAAAAATATGTGAATTCTGTAACACAATATCTATTTTTGGTAAGACTGTATCTGTGCCATTAGATGATTTTTGAAATAATTTCCAGCTAGTGTCACCCCAGCTGCACGGCAGGGGCACCCACATTGCGGCTGACTTCCTGCCGCACCCCTCCCTGTGGGACGCCCACCCCCACTCAACCTTCTATGCACACTGGAAGAATGGCCTCATAGAAACATCGTATTTGGATGCCGGCGAACCTATTGATATAATCAATTATAAAAAGTCTTTAATTAGTTTATTTCAGGTAATTATTACATGCAACATTGTCCTTTATTCAATGACATGTGCATTATTATGTATTTAATTTATTTGTATATTTCAGTTTCAAATAATTGATGGGGAACATAATGAAACTGACATTTCTGGAACTTGCAAAATTATGTATGAAACACTTTCAATGCAGACCATCAGGAAAATTAAGGTAATATTCAAGCTGAATGATTGGCTTAGCTTAAGTGTGTGTTATGTTAATTACTTTAAATGTAATTTATTATTTTTTTGTTACATTTGTGTTATTGTATGTATTTTCATGGCTTTAACAACATAGAAAAGCACGCACAAGGCCAAGAGTTTATGGAGCATTAATAATTTTATATCTTGCAATATGCTTTCTTGTCTTTAAAGTTGTTTCATAAAGCTTAGTGCAATTGAGCAGTGAAGTAGTTTAATACATAATACACGCCTTCTACACTCATAGCCCCACACTAGGATTTTCTCCTGTGTTGTGGGTGCCATGGACACACAAACACGAAT
>DWNE01001586.1:0-21503 GCA_018249875.1 Cecropterus toxeus | reverse complement strand
TTGACTTTAGTCACAAAAAAATATTACAAACTTTGTTACTCATTATTAACCCACCTAATTTCATATCAGAAGTATGTAATTATTGTTTTATATTTTTATAGGATACGTTTTTACGTTGTACATAAACAAACGATGTAATGTTGGCATAACGAACTATGTTATTATAATTTAACAGATAACGTCGTAGCTTGTTATCACCAACTATGATTAGTTTAGATTATGTATAATATTTTTTATAGTTTTCGAACCAGACATTTAAAATGTAATTGAATAAAAGAAGTAACGGCTCATGTGTGGGAAATTTAACGTGCTATTTGTCTAAAATATAATTAATACAAAAATTGTGGCAAAAGTTAAAATTAGCCGGGAAGGACATTTGAAAGTAAATTAAAATCGATTCAGTCCTGACAGAGCAACGCGGACGGGCGCATCCTGCGATAACACGGACCGCAAGCGCAGTAGGAATGACCGCGTGCGTTTTTGCCAAACCACTTCGCTGATCGCTTATCTTCAATAAATGTAGCCGTGAGCTAATTAGGTACATTATGATTGAAGACAGTGTTAAACAGCAAGAAATAGTAAAGTTTTAATTTTCATCGTTGATAAGTGACAATTTAGGTATAAGCTTAGTAGGTATTAAAATATTTTGTTTCAGTCACATTACTTAGTTTATTTATTGTATTTACCCAATACTACAATTCATATTATTTCTCAGAAAACATCGTAATAAGCAATCCACTTACTCTCATGTACCTACGCTTTTTTATTCTTTTCTCCCTATAGAAGTTCGAATTAATACGTTGATTGACAAATAGGTAGTAGTTGTAAAGTAAATGACAAAGACACAAAGGTGTGGTACCCCTGCGACGCACTTGTTAAGCTAACCAGCGGACGGTGGACCCGTGGAACAGGTACTGGGAAAAACGACGAGCTGCCGGCCCGCGCCCCGCCGCTAGGGCTGCCATGATTCTCATTACTTTGGGATTAAATCCGGATAGGTACATTTTTTCATAAATATCGCTGCTTCACAGAGTAACCGCACTACTTAAATTAAAAAAAAGTTACATTTTTATCCTTATTATACAATTTAAGAATTGAAAACTTGGTGCTCTAACTCCATTACTCGAATGTGGATACTGGTCTTTTAGTTTTTATTAGTTTAACTTCATTTATTAAAATAAAGCAAACAAAATGTATTTTTTAATTTAAAACTAGGTCTTTAGTAAAATTAGCTTTTTTGTGTCGTTGTGCATAGCAGAGATATATTAACGTTATACAAAAAATGTACACTATTAGATATGAATGGATTAGAGACTTTCTTAAAAAATTTAAGCCTAAGTGTTCATTACAACCGGAACCCCCAATGTGTACACCGGAACTGGATGAGCAACATCTTACTTAATAAAAAAGATGAAGAGGCATTTACAAAATATATCTTACCTTTCTTATATTATTACATTTTTTCGTATGATTTAAAAAATATCAACTACATATTATGGTTAGTTACTAATCTGTACCTATTCAAATCTGCACTGGAACACTGTTGTAGGATAGGCCGATAAGATAGGACTTCCTGTTAGTATAAATTTAACTTTGTATGACAATATTATAATTTTTCTTTGAATATCTAAAGAAAAAATATAATAAAAGTTTTTAATTGACAGATATTTTATCGGATCGTAATGCATTTCATAACAGTACGTAAATAAGCAGAGAACATTCAAAAGGTGTCCAGCATCAAGGGTTGAAGCCTTAATTTTTAATAGTATTAAAGTATTTTAGTGTAGGACAGTCCGTTTTAATGTTCAGATTTCTGGTAACCACGGCGGACAGAGCCCGCGACCGCGGCCGATGTGGTCAGGGGACTACTCCACTTTAATGCGATATAAAGAACCACTAATAAGTAACGCCCATTTGTTACAATAAAAGTAATCCATTTTAGGCCACGCAAAGGTCTACTTTGTTTTGTAAAAGCTTTTTCTATCTATAAAAGTAAATTAAAATAATTAAAAGACTGATAAATAATTCAATTGATTTGTAACTTAAGCTCAAGTAACCCCAAGAAGTCATTATAAATAAAAAAATATATCAATTACAATCCTACATCATATAACGTCATCATATACGAAAGAATTAAAATTTTAGTTATTTGAAAGACTAACAACATGATTAGCGCTATCAGAATGTAGAGGTAAGTAAATTATTTGCTTTATTTTAGATTAAATACAAAACAATGTTACCCGTTTACTACATATTATAATCACAATATTAATTTTAGACGTAATAGATAAAGCAATCTTATAACAACCAAGTAAATAGTTATCTATCTGTTTTACACTTGTTAAAAATAATTTACGCTCAACTAGCAAGTACTAATTTGTTTCGATTATAAAAGGTTATCAGTTACTTATTCATCAATAAACATCCATAAAGTTTACTGTAGCGAATACGAAAATTAACTTCGTAAATCGTGTGATATTATCATTTTCAAATGATAAATATAAATATTTATAGGTAATACTTTTACACCCCATTTCGTTACCTATCCATTTGATAATTTTAATATTAAGGAGCACCGCACACATATGACGCATATCTTCGTACATTCAATTCCAATTATGTAAACACTCCCGCAATATATATTTGATATGTTCTAGATAGAGACGATTATTAATCCTTTGCAAAAATTCTATGATGGATAGATTTTATCTGAACCTCTAATCATGCGGCCTTAATTATGTAAAAAATTGTAAAGAACAACAACAAACTATAATATCTGTGTTTTCACACTGTTTCAAGTTCGCAAGACAAACCATACCTGTGTGAATGAAAAGTAATGAAAGGATAGGGTGGGTATTAAGTTTCCTAATTTGCGTCTATAAACCAGTTTGCGGTGCAAATCGCTCATCTGGAAATTGGATCGACATCTCGCCTTACCTGTATGTAGCGCTGCACAAGTGCAGTCTACATAATATGATCCACTCGACTATTAATAACCCTTGTTTACACATCAAATAGCATTGTTTACATTTTTTACGCTATACTTATACGGCTACATGCGTTCGAAATTCGAGGGAGTTCGAAAGTAGACTGTCAGAAAGAGTTTCTTTTCTACGTTTATAACATGTATATTAAAAATTCGTTAGCATAAAGGGGTAGGGTTTAAATGAAAATCACTCAGAAAAAGTGACAATAAACGAAGATTACATCTAAATAAAATGGAGGTAAACGGAAACAAAAATCTAAGGACGATAACACTTCAAAATGCACTCGATTCGCTATCGATGGAACAATTAAACCATATAAGTGGGATCAACGATCTCTGTTATCCCGAACCAAATTCGCAATGCCAAATTAATTACTAAAAATACACATGTTTACCTCGTAATTGTTCTTTTATTTGACCCACTATAAATACGGTATCACGTAAACATTATTTTTACGATTCACTGCACTTTGATCGCGTATACGAAATGTTTTATCCAACTATCACATTCACGCTAAGAAGCACGTTTCACCCTAGCGATGGTTGAGCGCCGACTGGCAATATGTTGTGTCCTCTCTTAATACTGAACAGTCAACTTTATTTCGAACACAATACGGTTCCGTGGAATTTTGAACTTTAAGAGCTTAGATTAAAAGTTTTGAAAGGTTAAACAAGTTAAATGCATGGTAACAAACTTGTTGCGTCCAGGATTTTACACTTCGAACTGATTACCTGTAATCTTATTTACATTTACGGTCTAAATAGGCAGAAGTCGACAGGTTACATGGTTAGTTATATGCATAACATGCGAATATGTGCGTTAGTTAACACGATAATGAAGAAGGAATTATTTAACGTTAAATCGTAAAAGAACTAAAATTCTCATATGGATTTTCAGTAAATTATCTAATCGCGATATCCTTATTATTCTGGTTTGTGGCGTGTTATACATAATCATCAATACATTACCATCGTAGAAAAGGAAATCTTGGAATTCCACATGTAAGCGTTCCTTCCATAAGAATATGGTTATTTATTGTAATTTTGTGTAGTTTTAGTCGTAAACGCAAAAACTACTAGATTTTGTTGTGGCTGTGGATAAATAGATGGTACCTCCCCACTCAAACCTTATTGGTCCTACTCCTACATTTACATTTTTTATAACAATTAAACTTTTATTAATTGAATTGTAAAACAAATGATTTTGTCATTACGATTTTCTTATTTTTCTGCACAGAAAGTAAGGCAAATGGGTGTTCGTTTTATTTCAATAAATAAGTGGTAAATCAAGTAATAAATAACTTGTTACAAGGCAAAAATCTGCAGCATTAATGTTTGCTCTTGACAACCGTGTCAAGGAGCAGCAACAAAGATCTTTCGAGTTTGAGTAAATTACATGTTTGCTAAGGTTCAGCTAAGATCTTAAACTACCAACTAGCATTACGATAACTAAATGTACATAGCTATATGAATTTTATAAATGTTGCTGTTTATTCAGCCTATCATGTTAAAAGCTACTTTGACGAACAAGTCAATATTTACTGAGATTTAACTTCAAGTCTTAAAACATTTAATTTTTAAGATTTAAAGACGTAAGATATGCGTAAATAAATATTTACATAGTATATCTTGGAATAAGTAGTATTCATGTTACCATTATTGAATATACAAAAGTTGATCGTGTGCTCGTTTCCTTATTGCATCAATTCAATTAAATTTTTAACGTAAGATACCTACAATGCTATAACATGTGGTCGAGATAATCTATGCACATAATTAGTATATATTATGTATATCATTGTAATATAAAATTAACGAGATGTTTCGGTTCACCAGATTTGAAGCAGATTTCAATTAGAATACCACGTGGTAGAGCAATTCTTGCGTTTCGGGGTAAGGGTTAACGGCGCACTTTCATATGAATCGATTATCTTAGGACTGGGAAGGAGTGGCGCATCTGTGACTTCAGATAGAACCTTAGTTCTATATAAAGTTGCTTACAGATGTCCCTGTGCGATAGTATCCGTCGATTTTGGCCGAAACCGTAGCCGAAGCCGAAGATTCAAAAACCATAAGAAATTCAGTTCTAAATTGGCCAAAAGTAATGTTTAATGATCTTTATTTAAACTTTAAATTTATATTGGTTGGTTACTTTTAAAGCTGATTACTATTAATTTGCTGCATTTCCTCAACGATAAGTTCCAATATATTGAATTTCATACACAACTGACGACGCAAACCCACATTAGTAGTAGTATCGTGTATTTGTTATGTTTCGTTCTTAGGGCCTTGCTAGAACCTTTGGCTTAGCCCTATACTTCGGGCTATTTTGGCCGAAGCCAAAGGCTTTGCCGAAAGTGCTTTTTGGCCGACGGTGGCCGAAGCCGAAGCTTCGGTCGGACACTATTATAATTGCCAGTTGGACACTTACCATCAGATAAACTGCATGCTACTTCAATCCCATAAAAAAAACTCAAAACTTATGCCTGCCTTATATAGTAGTGTGACAATTAGTGGGAGAAGGGAGAGGGGGAGACTCATAACCCCCAAATTTAATTTAAAATTTTATTTAAATTCGTTAGGGACTAACCAAATTTCAGAGAAACGTGTATTTTTCTCATCGATTTTGGTCTTAATTTGGATACAGTACTATTTGCATTTATTCCATGATATTCTCCTTATATGAGGAACTTGCTTAACTAAATTATTCCGAGGGCGACAAATTATTTGGTAGTCTACTAAGCTTGATCAAGCTCCTACAACTGAAAATTCTGAATCCGGCACTAGTCGTCTCCTCGGTAAAGTTAGAATTCCAGGTTCAAGTTAAATCTCAGATCATTGAGTGTAATAGCTGAGACTAGCACATTAGCGTCACTTAGAACGTTATCCTATTTTTGGTACGTATTTCTATAACATAATTATAATAACTTATAAAGTATTTAATGATGAACTTTTCTGTTTAGACACACAAAATCTATTATAAACAAAAAATACCGATTTCTGCGAGACTAACAGGCCGCTCCTCTAGCGTTTGAAGTGTCAGTTATAGTGGCCACTCAACGCTAGTTTCCTTATTCGTATAACATGATAAAATATGTAGAGTGTGTGACTTTGCGATTCTTACGCATTTTGAATGTGAACAGTTTACCATAGGCAATTGTTAAATACATATTATAACGCTATAAAATAAGACACCAGAAAAATACTCTTTTAGCAATGATTTATTTCTAATTATTTTACTTATTCTTCTTTTAAAATTATAATGGCTGTTCATAGACAATCACCACACCTCTCATCTCTTCTCCTCGCCTCACCTCACCCCCTTGTCACCGCACCTCACCACCGCTACGTTACAATATGATATCATTATTATAACTTGCAACGCATCTGTGAACAACTTCAGATGGAGACCCTGTTCTATATGAAGTTGCTTACAGATGTCCATGGGCGGCAGTAACCACTTACCATCAGGTATACTGCATGCTCGATTGCTACTTCGATCTGATGAAAATATATGTATATCTCAGCGTGAAATAATTACTGACCGAATTAAGTCACTGTAATCTAAATATAATGGGGAACCGTTTGATTCAGAAGGCACAGGACCGGTTGGAGTGGCGCCCTTTAGGGGAGGCATGTGTCCAGCTGTGAATTTCGAAAGACTAATGGATGGAATCTAAATATCGTAATTATCTATTTCGTTTAAACTGGACAAAAATGTTACAAATATATCAATAAAAAACTAAACTAATATTTGAAAGGTTAAGGTAGTAAAGGAAAATAACAGTTTAAAACTATAAATTAATTTATGTAAATTCGTATACATATTGTAAAGTTTAATATAACTATGGACAAAATGGGAAAAATGTTTAAATTAATATGCCAAGGAGATAAAAGGAAAGTTTAATAAGGCAAGAAATAAAAGACCGAATAATTTCTTAAAATTTATTTTCTATGCAACATAAAAAAATATTCATCATAGTTACATAATAAATTACCGTCACTTAATGCAAACTAAAGTGTAATTTATAATTCGTGAACAGAAACCCTCGCGCGGGCGGACCCGGCGGCAGCTTGTCATGATTCAACGTTCAAACACATGCAAACCATACTGAACTGAACAAAATGTACATAATGTTGTCAGATAAGCTTGCTAGTGTATGATCTACAGGCTTTCACCTCGATTTTCGCGAAAATAGTCATCATTATTATTATTATATACTGAATCTAAAAGATTATCAGAATCGACGGAGGAAGCCTGTATGCCATATTCAATACAATAATGTTAATACATATAGAACGAAACACAAAAGAATTGTCAACTATTAAAACATTCAGATTAAAAGAGATACACGTAATTGCTACGGAAACGGCAATAATTAACTATTTTTTCATCTATGAGATACATTTCGGTACTCCGATGTACACGTGCGGCCAAATAAAGTATAACAAAACAAATGTATTTTATTCGACCGCATATGTTGTTGTGAACCATATGAACACTCGGAGTCGTTACAATTTTGTGACACGAGACTGTAGATAAATGCAAGTATTGTGCTTATACAATTATTAGAACACACAACTATGTATCAATTGTTTGAATATTAAAAATTTAAATACTGGTTCCTTTTCATGTTTAAATCTTTAACGTTTATGTAGAAAGGCAAGTGTCGTCTTACAGACCTCTACGTTCAGTAAAAGGTAAATTATAAAATGAACACATAGAGAACTCTAATACACTTATAGGGAAAGGCAGTGATAAATATCACCGTAATTTTAGAGAGTTTTAACAATTTTTCAACGTCATCGATTTGTCATTTTGAATGCTAACAAATATTTAAGAGAAAGATTTATCTTTAATCAATAACAGCTCGGTATAAAAAGCGACAAAACAGACGCGGCTCGAACAAGGCTCTCCTACAATATAATTAATATTAATATATATTAAATTCTTACTAGACAATAGACATGATAAAGACTCCTTAACAAACAACTCAAAGGGGCTACAATAACAGTGCCTTCAAATATAAATATAATGCAATGTATAAGGTACCAATGGTTACACAGTAAGCTCTAAATGAGAAAGGTCGAGGTGTTAGCAAATTATGTGTTAACTTGACAAGACGGTGCACTAACATTACATAAGAAGAGAGTTATAAACGTTACAATGAAAATAAATAAAACATCGTTCTGTCACAAACGGCAGTGTAAAGTTTTTAAAACATATTTCAGATTACATCTGACTGACGCGTCGTACAATATGAAACACGTTAAATAAACGGGACGTCTATAAAATCAACATGGTTAGACCGCGTGGAATGTATTGTTTAGGACCCGACACCTTTCAGGCGTTGAAAAAAAACATAAAACATATTAGTCTCGACAGAATAAATAGATCGTCGGAACGATTGAAACATACGCGCGCGATACATTTCATACGCGTATATTTATATCGATCGACGGTGTACACTAAGAAAATATGACAAACAATGCAAAGAATAAATAGAGAAAGAGAAATGCGAAAAGCGAACGCTTCAGCTGCCTAACATTATTTAACACGAGACCTAGCCTTAATCTAACGAGATGTAATTGAGATTGCGTCGCACGGGGCGGAGACCATTGGTTTCGCGTGACGTCACAATCCGTAGCGAGTAACACTGGCTCCAACGAGAAGAATCAATAGTCTCCCTCCCGTTGGCCTTCAATATTTAAACATTAACTTGTTAATGCGCGGTGCAAACTTCATGTAGTTACTAGTTACATGAAATAGATAAATACATAAGTTGCTACGAGTTGGAAAACTTATTTTGGACATCATACACGAGTCACGGCTATTTTGTTATCAGATCGAGGAGAAACACGAAAATGCAGATATCGAGGCTTCGAGATTCATTATAATATGATTTAACGTGACAATATCAAAGGTACAGCAGCCCTTCAACTCGCAGAGTACTTAATGTTAAATGGATTACATAATGTTATAATAAAGTGTATCATTCCTTAGATGTCAACTTTCCTTATACATGACTAACGTACCATACGAATGAAAGACTCACGCGATACGTCAACCTTACTTTAGATAACTTAAAATGGGTTCTACTGTTCTCAGCCGTACATAGACTTAAGCCACACTGAAAGCTCAATCAATAAACTTTCACAACAATCCTCATTTTACGGATCACGCTAATAAAAGTGAAGCGACTGTAGATTATAGAATAATACAACGATATATGTGGTTGGAGATCACCAGGGGTACCTGATCTCAGCTAACTACGTGCGATCACAACGAACTCATCGCCCCCACTCCGCAAAGCACCAACATCTCCCGGTGGTCAAACTGCGTCGCGTACAAAAATATTCACTATCTTATCGTAATAGTACAATAGATTAAGGCATAGTGTGGCACTTTGTCCCGGCTACATTGCTTTTTGGAAAATTCTCGACTTTTTAATAAAGAATGTCCCATTTTGCGAACCTGTGTTAACTGTAATATTAACAGGCAAATCTACTTTATAACCTGCAGTATATTTCACATGTTCATATGTTCCATACTGCAAATAAGATGTTCCAATAAAACTTGTCAATTCTTCACGTGTTACCGCTTTGCAAAGAATCCTATCTTGCTCTGGACAAGTTGTCACAAAATGCCATTAAATATAAGAAGATTATACATTATAAATAGGTGCAGTAAATTCTAATAGATCAAGAAATATTTTAAATAGTACGGTGCTATGTGATTATAATTTAATTGAAGAGTAATATGAATAATTATTTATCATTTGGATCAATATATTTATAAGCAAATTAATAATGTACTGTTATTTAGAATGTTCGGTAGGAATTGTTACTGACCAAATTTTTACTTTATTTCGGGTATACAGACACGACAATAATAATATCATTTGAAACATAATGTCAAAAAATAAAATCATATTGTTATTAAAAACAATATTACTTGTGTTTACCATTTAAATTGACCATTTGTGTATATTTTAGAAATCGCAGCCGAAACTCGACTTCACATATTAAAAATATATACCGGAGTGAAATATGAATTTGTTAATAGGGTTATAATGATCAAATCGCTTTGACATTTCTAAAGATTCGTACAAAATAATTTCCTCTGTGGTCCATAGCAAATTTGTATGATACATGTAAAGATAACACGCATTCGATATAAAAAATAAGTGCGATAAGTTAATTTTACGACTCAAATATAATCTATGTGCAGTCTCAACACTGAGAGTGATTAAGACAATTAATGTTTTCATCATTTTTCATAAAACTTGTTCACATTTATTTTTCAAAACGCACACATTATATTTAAGCCAGAGAAAGCCTTTAACCAGTCTGACCACCGGCACCCAGATTTAATTTTCACTTTAATTTAAATCCATACTTTATCCTCTGTGACAAAAATAGCTTTTCTTATATTCAAGTCTTCGCCCTACCGTACCCTTACTTTACGCGTAATTGATATCGAACCCGAACCACTCCGTACAATCGAAACGAGAGAAAGGGATTTTTAAACGCATAACCGTCACTCCGGTGAAACTCTAATAGGACTACACTTTTTAGATCTACATGTAAAAGTTGATAATTCACTGGCAAAAAACACGTATCGTTCAAAACCCTACTTATAATCAGTAACAATGAAGTGAGTGACGATTGTGCGTACGACGTCTAGTGTCAGATTATGATGACTAATTTACTCCATTACTTAAAATCAGTCTCATAAATAAACAAATACTATTTCAATGAAACACTGCTGCGAACACTTTTAACGTTAATACCAGACGAACCTCAAAGAGACATTTAATATTGAACGCGACCGAAAGAACGGGGAAAAAGTAGTGAAGTATAAAAACGTAATTATTTCCACATGGCGCCACTGGCGCGGCTCGTTAGGGCCAAAGGGTTGTAGGCTCACAATTCCACTTACGCTAACTTGGCCCTTGCGATATTGTAAATTTAAACTAAACACTGGTATCACCAGGTAAATACCGCATCGAGAGGACAAAAATATTTCTTACGTTGGCAGTACACAATATAAATAGTTTTACGCCTCTCGGATGGAAAATGTTGCCAGTATTATATTGGATCATTGCATCACTTGTTACATGCGCCTTAATGATGTTACAGTTTACAACCACTTGACAGGTATTATATATTTTTACATAAATTAGATATAATTAAGAAATAATTCTAGTTTCAAAATAAAATAACACATTAATATAATTCATCTAGTAGCAATAAAAAATAAATAGGACCAATTGAAATACAATGAAGTATTTAGGGGATATTAGTAACATTTTAAGTGTTGCTTCGATTCAAGTAATATTATATAAATAAAATTAAGTTAACTTCAAAAAATTGCAAATCACTTTAGGCATTATCCATTTTTTTATATTAGTAGTTATAACATCGACAGAAGTTTATAAAAACGTGTTTTTGCAATCAAATACAAACGTGCATTATACTTTTGTACAAATATAACATACATAAGCATTTTTTCGCAATTATGATCAATATCGTGTAACTTTATGACCCAATAAGCATCAATTTCACGATGAAAAGATTTCAATCAGTTTACGATTTTATTAAGTCAATATCTGTGCCCCTATGTGCCAATGGCTACAATCAGAGTGTCCCATCTTCACTAGTGGCACAGAATGCAAAAATATTACAACGACATCTTTAAGTAATCGCTCGTACAAAAATATCTAGACGCACGTTGACATTAATCAGTATAGATTTAATTTAACTCATGACTGTCAATATATTTCAATCGATATTTAATTGATGCATGTTAACAATAACATGACAAGGTAATCACTTTAGACTTTATTTAAGTTACTATGACTGTCGATCCATTTCAATCAACATTTAGTTGACGCGTCAACAATAACCAATTAGGTTTGATTATCTAACATATTGAGGTTTGATTATTTAAAATTTGTGTCGATATATCAGATTGAACGTTAATTTTATAAGAGCTGTCCTCCGTCAAGTAGTGTCGTGTAGGCTACACGTATGTGGGCGGCTGCGCGGGCGGCGCCAGCACGCGCGCGCCGGGCACGTACTGCCCGATGAACGACCCGTCCTCCGTGAAGCGGCCTGGGGGGGGGGGGAACAATATTATTAAGGGTGTGCGAATACCGTTCGAATCGAAAATTAACATCCGATTCGAGTTTCGAATCGAATATTTTAAATTTTCAATAGTATTTAAACGATTTATTGAAATATCACTGAATTTTCAGGTAATAATAGAAAAATTTGTGATGTTTCAATAAATCGCGAATTGTTCGAATTATTCGAAACTTGTCGAATTATTCGTAGTTTTTCAAATATTCGAAGTTTTCGAATTATTCGATAACTTTCGAATAATTCGAACTTTTCGAACTTATTCGATTCGAGTGTCGAATCGAATATTCAAATTCGATTCGGGACGAATTATTCGTAAGTTCGAATTATTCGCACACCCCCAAATATTATATTACTATTCTCTACTTACTATCTTATTACATTATTATTATTATATTACTTCTATTGTATTAATGAAGAATTTCGTTTACAGAATGCAGTGTTACAGTGATATTTATTTAATTATTGTTAATTAGAACGGTTTACCAATACGGGATATGGTTAAAAAAATACTTTATTGTATTACGAATGCCGTTTACAACTTAATATTTTTGCAAGGAGTAGTATATTCGGTAATGCGACAAATGCTGAATATTCTTCAGACTTTATTCTTCTTATTATTTCTTATAGCATTACCTATTTGCAATATATTTAAATATGACCCACTTAACATCAAAACAGAGATCAATGGAACGAATGCCACATTAATCACAGCTACCTATTTTGGAAAGTTTATTTTACGAGTATTCCTATAAAGAATCACACATGAAATGTTCCAAAATATTTCAGATATTCTTTGAAACATCTAAAATCAACCAATAATATTACATAAATCTTATTTAAAGTACTTTAAAAATTGTTGAATATTTACGAATACTGCTTCTGTTATATAATTCACTTACTGCTTCATAATTTCAGCATTATTTCCATAATAAAAAGACATTCACAATAACGGAAAAATAAGTTTTTTACCTAAGCACATACAACTTAATTATTTGTTATTATATGATACCTCAGTCTTTTACAAAAAAAGAAGATAATATTAAAATAAATACAAATTAAATAACAAAACATAAATTAAAATAATAAAAACAAAAAAATCATACCTCAAAGAAAAACAAAAACAAATGGTTGCTGCTAACACTCGGGCGATAGCGGAAGGGAAAGGGGGTTAGAAAGGGACGGAACCGGGATACGTCTATCTATCCTACTCTAACAATATTAAATGCGAACCAATAACGTAACACAAAGCCGTGCCTGTATATTATAAAATTAATAAAATATATCGTAAGTAGAAAAACACTTTCACTGCAACTCACTCTGAACAAATAATATCTCTTTTTTTACAACCTAATTACCTTAAAGATATGTGTACTTATAACTAATCTATGATGTATAGAAGAAATACCGTCAGTAAAAAAAAACACGTGAAAAGGTCTTTACTGCTACTATTTTTGAAATAGTACAATAAAGATCTTGGACGCCCAGTTGCCTAATAGTAAGAATAATTTTGTATAAAAAAAATAGCGAGATTTTACGAGATTCACAGTTACACAACCAGATGCCAAATCAGTGTTGCCACTATTTATATATATATATATATATAAAGGTTAATTGAAAATACACCATGTAAAAAATGCAGTAAGTTCTTCCACAGAGCTCTGAGCTCATTCAACATGATTACATTAAAAAATACATTACCATACATCTGGGACAGCCAAACCAAATAAATAACTCTATATCACCAAATATTGTGCTATTTACGTTAATGTGGCAACACTTTGATAATTTAACGGGCGATTTCACTGTAAACTGTCAACCAATCGGCTCGCAGAATGAAATCTCTGCGACGAATGATTAGTGACGTTAATTTTAGTCAAATTCCAAATGTGATGCAATGGCACTACGTTCAACGTTGTAGCATAAATACGAATGATTCACGACAATAAGGGATTACTACGAGAACTCGCTTGACATGGAAGCAAATCGTTCATTTGGTACAACAACGACGTAATGTAGTAAGACATTTTTTTTACATTTATAGTCGTTCTATGCCGCGGCGGTGGTGTCGCCACGTGGAATAAGGTCTACGGGCCTCGAGGAATCCCTCCTTGCTGGAGCAATTCCTTCAGCCGATGCACTGTCCATCGGTGATGTTGGCTGCCGTTAGGCAGTGGTACAGCCTTTTCGTAACACAATAGCATTTACATTGATGTTGCACCAAAAGAGCCAAATGTCAATCGTCCGTCTGTCGAGTACACGAGCGTGCTACGGCATCAGGGGCTCAGGACCCGTTCATTATGAGTGAGGGCTGTTTGGGAGGTTACTGTGGGGTAGGCGGGGGGTTTGGGGGTTAGGTGGGGTCTAGACGAGCGTGGCGAAGGCCTGCGAGGCGGAGTCGGGCTGCGCGGGCGGGCGTCGCTTGCGGCCGTACTGGCCGATGAACGAGCCGTCCTCGTTCATGCCCGCTGGGTAAACAACCATGCATTCAGCAGATGCAACTCGTTACGCGCATGCACAGAACACACGTCAAGTAGAAAAGCGGAATCGTACTCGAAATAATACAGTTATATTTAACGTCTAGATTCATCAACACTTTACTGTCTCGCTGTCGGGCACGTACTTTGACGTGACATTTTGCTGTTTGAGCTGTTTTTTTTTCATTTACTGAGACTTAATAAACAATTACCGAATTATATTTAAGGCATTTCTACTTGATATATGTTCTGTGGTGACATGCATAAAAGTAACGTGGCCTGTACATCGATCTAATGCATTAAAACGCAAAAAATTGCAAGTTACATTCAAAGGTTCCTGCACATTAGTACAATGTAAGAGCCATGTTTAAAAAAAAAAAAAAACAAAAGAATAAAGCTTAAAAATGTCTATTCGGGACTATTAAAAGAGCTTTGTAATGGACATGAAATGAATTTAAATAAAAATCTATAAAAAAATTAAACGAAGAGCAACAAATAACATGCAAATGAATATCAATCAAAATCAAAGCAAAACGTATTTCAAAATGGAGAATTTATTGTGACCTAATGAGAAATAAAAGGTCATTTAGACTTACCAGTTTCGCCTTCGCCGTACTCAGCCATGGAGTCGGTGTCGCTCTCGGGGCCCGGTTTAGTGCCACTGCTCATAGAGTGACGTGATTTGTTGTCCAGTCTGGAAATTGATTTGTATTCATATTAAACCATATTGTATTTACTTATCTTAAACTTGTTCATGATTGTGTATATTTTAAGCCATACTTTTGCTAATGCTTTGTTAGTCCAATCATAGGGACTGTAGAAATATTTGTATGAGTTGTTGCTATATGTAAAAATAATTCAATTCATCGTTTCAAAACTTAAAAAAAAAATACCTACATGTTTTTCTTGGCCTTTGTATTTAGCTACACGATGACCACACGCATGCAATTGTTAAATATATGCGTTTTGCGCATGTATACTTTGTATGTTATAAATCATCGCTTTGCGTGATTAAGCGCACAAATTAAAATTTATCTATTTTAAGTTATGGATACAGTTTTATCCTTATTATATTATACTGTGGAATTGGCGTCTTTGTGTTGTATTATTTATTATACATCCAAAGCAGTGATATTTTTGTCTTTTCGATTGTTTATGTGTTTCCGGGTGTATGTCTACATATATCTCTCACCCTTTCTGTGCGAGTGTTTGTCTTTATCTATATGTTTTTCTTTATTTCCGTGTACGTTTAGGCATGCGTGCGTGCCCTTTTGTTTTTGTATGCAAACATGTGCGAGCGTACTCACAAATACAGTTTGCAACTTTGCATGTATATGTATGTTTAAATTTGCACGCAATTGTACACGCGTGCGAAAGTGTGTTTGTGTATATATAAATTTGTGTGCGTCTCTGCACGCGCGCGCATATGTTCGTGTACGTGTAAGAGCATGTATTGGTGTGGGTGCGTGCGTCAGTACGTACGGGTGCGTGTACTCGTGGAAGCCGGCGTCGGGGTAGTCGCGGCGGCCGTGCGCCAGCTCGCGGTCGTGCACGTCGTACTTGCCGCCGCGGTTGCGGCGCGCCACGCACACCAGCACCAGCACCAGCAGCAGGAAGGCCAGCGCCACCATCACGCCGATGAACCAGCCCGCCGTCGCCATGCCCTCGTCGCGCATTATCATCGGCGCGTCTGCACGGACACACGCATATATCACATATACATGTATTAGCAATTTAATTCAAAATACTAACTTTTATATTTCGCTCCTTTGGCACAGCATCGACATTATGTCACGACATGTTAGTCCAAATGAATGATATATTCCTCGAAACCACGTTATATTAAACGACTTCCATTTTGAAATGCAATCTCAAACGAAAAATGTTATAGAAGTAACATTATTCAATACATTTATTTAACCCCAATAAACATTAATTTTTAATTAAAAACGAACATTATAAAAAAATGGTAATGATAATCTCACTCACCAATAGTAGTATCTACATCCTTGATTTCACTTGTACTATAATACTCTCCATCATGCGCGGTCACCTTCACCTCGTACACCTGGCTCGGTTCCAGCCCGGTCAAGATAACGTAATCGTCCTCCGTCACCTCGTTGCTCCTCAACCAATCGGGATGGCCCTTCAGCCTGTACCACGCGACGAAGTGGGTACCCGCGTGCCCATCCAAGGACGGAATCCAACGGACTAGAATATGTGCAGTCCCCTCCTTAGCTGGCAGGGTGCTGGTTTCGAACAACGGTATATCAGGAACAGAGTTAACCACCGCTTTTGTGGTTTGCTCCACGTAATACTTGTCACCCTCGCCCGCCTTAGTCTTCGCCCGAATCTCAATCCTATACTTCGTGTTGGGCTCGAGGCCGGCTAACTTTGCGCGATCGAACTTGGGATCGATTTCCTTCTTCCTTTCCTGCAACGGTCCTAAGTCTGTGCCGGTCACTTTTTGGTAATAAATCTTGTAGCCAGTCAAGATCCCGTTTTCATCGACCGGCTTATCCCACTTGAGAAGCATCGCCGATGACCCGATCGGGTACGCTTCGAATGACTTAACCGTGCCAGGCTTGCCTTCGGGGGTGACGAAGCTTAGTGTCTCACTGGGAGGTCCGTTATACCTTCCGTTGTACACTAAGATCTTGGCGTTGTTCTTTTTGAATGGCTTGAACTTAGAGACCAAAGCGCTAGAGGCGTCCGCCTTGACGAGAATTTCTTTAATCCTGTCTTCTTCACCGTCTGTCCAGGTTTGTATTTTGTAGCCCTTGAAGTGCCCTCGAACTGATTCGGCTGGTACTGGGTTCCAACTGAGGAGTGCTGTGGTGCCAGTAGTGACCTGCACGAGGGTGAAGTTGGTGGGTGCCTGTAACGGTGTGTCCTCCCCAGACCAGCCGAGAACCTCAACTGGAGCTACATTGGATGTACCTTTGGAGTTCACTGCTACTACCTGTAACAATAAATAGTACATGTTACTGAATATTGCTTATATGCTTAAAACTTTATGCTCAATTCATTTCTTACTAAAAATAATATTACAATCTAATTCACGTTCCGTTTTGCCACGGACGTGCAAGATGTGAAATGAACTTCTTCCAGAGGTATTCCTGGAACTCTTTGCCATGTGGCTCTTCAAAAAATATCGAAATAGAATATTAAAACCGGTTGTGCATTCGCCACTCTCCAGTGTTGCAAAACTCCATCTGCCTTATCGTAACATTCCAATAAAAAAAACTATAGAATCACACATTTACATACCTTGATCTTGTAAGGCTGGAACGTGGGCGTGTTGGGCACCACGAGCTCCGTCTGCTGCCAGTCCAGCACCTGGTGGTCGCTCCACGGCTGTCCGGTGATGTCTCGCCGCCACGACACTAGGTAATAGAACCCAGGACCGTTGTGCTCGATCTGGGGCATTTTCTACAGGAACAAATAGGAAATAATTAGTGAATAAATGTTTAATTTTTTACGTTAAGGAACTTTCTAATGAATAATAAATTATTGAGATCGCATGCATGCATGGATGCAGCAATGGAGCATTAAGGCCACGTGATTGTGAGTGGATATTGCCAACCTTAGACACCTGTAATTAATCCCAGATAACTTTTACACGAAATAGCGTATATAGCGCACTTGTGCTTGGTTCTTTTTCTTACCTATTGGTTTTTACCACATTCTTCAGACCAGCACAGCAGTGAAACACTGCTGCTACTAGGCAGGAATGTTATGTAATCTTGCTATATTAATCAAATATAAAAAGTGAAATTTAACAGAAACTTCAACACAACAACATACAGTCGAATTAGGAATTGCTTCATTTTGTACTTGGTTAATTAAAGTGCTCATAAGAACTCACCGTCCACGAGATGACCATGTTGGTTGGATCGCGCCCCTTGCCCTCCACGTTGTCGGGGTTCTTGTAAGGCACGTCGGGCTGCGTCGTGCACACGGCGGAGTGAGCAGAGGGGGCGGAGGGGCCGATCTTGTTCCAGGCGAGCACGCGGAAGGTGTAGTTAGCCCAGGGGCTGAGTTCCACCACCCAGGACGAGTCGATAGCGGGCACGCTGTCGCTGGCGAGGTCCCACGTGTCCGGTGTGAAGGTCGTGTTGTACTGGATCGAGAAGCGGAGGATGGGCGCTCGGTTGTCTCCCATCGAGTGCCAGTGAAGTGACGCGTATCTCGCCTTGCAGTCGACGGACTCGAGCGCTGGGGCGTTTGGTACGTCTGTGGATGATTTGTGTTCATGGTTACACTGTAGTGAACATTGTTTAGTAGAATACATACTTCCGTAAATAACACTATCCATTCTTGTAGCCCAGTTCTCCTATGACCTTTATGCCACGAAAACATATAATGATCAGTACTAATTTAGACCCAGTCTGAAAATTTATTATGTATAAATGGCCTAAAATCAATAAATAATGATTCTTAAGTCATTTAACATTTCCCAGATAAGAGAGAGGTCATAAATTAACGTTAAAATTCTCTGCCAATTCCATGATGTCTAACAATGCAATACAATAAAATTATATTTTATAATTACAATTAATGAGCAATGTTCTTAAATTATTGGCTGCAACATATTTTTTAGAGTGTAACATATTATTTGTTCTCTATCTTAGTCGCTACGTCCCAGGGGATTCTAGGAGCATGAAGAGACTAATAGTGGCTGTTACAAAGATTGCAATATATTTCATAACAATAACAAGATACATTTAGTTAAAATTTACACACCTTGCACAGTAAGCGTGGCTTGCGCGCGGGCTTCATCTATCGCAGTCCTCGCTATACACGTATACTCTCCAGAATCCAACTCAGTAGTATCGGAGATGAGCAGCGAGTAGTCATTGGTCATGCGGAAGCGTGGTTGGTTCTCAAAGTCGATAGGCTGGCCGTCGTTCAGCCAGATGATGTCGAGCTTGAGCGAGTCGTCCGCATTGGCGTTGCAGCGGAAAGTCGCGGACGAGCCCGCCGCTACTTCGTAGTGTTCCGGCTTGTCGGTGATCACCGTACGCTCTGGAAACGATATGAGATTTTAGTTAGATAGTACTGGACGATGAAGTTTTTAGTTCTGTTCTATTACTGGGTTTTTTAGGGTTCCGTATCAAAAGGGTGAAAACGGAACCCTATTTCCAAGAGTCCGTTGTCCGTCTGTCTATCACCAGACTGTATCTACCAAATAAGCCAAATAGATAAAATTTCCACAGATGATGTATGTCTGTCGGTATAACTACAAATATTAAAAATAAATAATATAAATATTTAAGGGGGCTCTCCCGTCATTTTTTGCCGTTTTTTTATAGATAATGATAAGGAACCGTACGTGCGCGAGTGTGACTTGCACTTGGCGAAGTTTTTTTATATTTTTAAATACCCAACGAGCATGGTAAGTGGTGATGGTAAGTTGTCACTGTCGCCTTTGGACATCTGTAAGCAACTTCGCATAAACAGGGATTCTCCCTGACGTCGACCACACATGCGTTGCTACTCCTGTGGACTAAGATGGTCGCCTCAAAACAAAGTAAGCTAATATAACCACACCCATGCACCGAAACTCAAGAACTGCTTTACACTAGAAATATTTGCCACAGTCGAGCCATACTCGTTCTGTTAGGTCTATTAATGTCACATTGTCTAAATGGAAATGATATATAAACCAAGAGAGTAATTCAATGTAGAGTAAATCGCAATAAAAATGAAAAAAATGATTTGAAAGATGTCGTATATACTTAAATCCATTTCATAATTAGCGATTATTGTAATTGTCATAATGTTGTAATAAATTAAGTCGCAATAATAATTAATAAATCAAAATATTACATTAACAGGAAGAATAGACACCGATAAGAAAACATTGAAAACATATGAGTAATATAATGGTAATTGATAATGATATATTTGTTTATAATTTATCATTTAAACCACAAAATTGTCTATTCTTAGTAATTATCATGTGTTTTTGTTACTAAAAATGTTTCAAACTTAATATTTGGAATAATAAATTAGAAGCGAAATGAGAGTTTTACTAAAACAATACTAACTCTTGACAGTGAGGGATCCGAAGGCGGACTTCTCGCCGAACTTGTTCTTAGCGTAGCACTGGTACGTGCCCACGTCCGTGTACGACACGTCGCGGATCACGAGGTCGCCCTCCTGCGTTATATTGTATCTGTGGACACAGCAATTATTAAATTAATACACTGATTATGTCATGTGGCTATATTTATCAGACTGATTTTAGCGTAATGGAAAGAACACTTGAAGAATTGATCACTGCCTCCCTGAATATAGAAGATATTTTTTTTGTTGTCTGGAGTACCAACCTGTTTGATACAATGGATCTAATAGGATTCATGTTTTTTGGACATAAATACTGGTAGACCATGGGCGGTATATAATGCTTTCAAAGATAATTATATTTTTTACTTCTTATGTTCACTTCATTAATATTAACTGAAACACTTGCGCAATTTTTTTCTTTTATTAAAGTAAATATTAAAATTCAAATCCGAGTTATAATAATTACCAAAATTTCGATTGTCTATCAATAAAATCATAGGTAAGGAACAGGATACTTACAGGTACTTATAAAATGTCACCGAGGGTTGTAACATCTTAAAATGTCAGTGTACATGTAAAATTTCGTGACATTTTACACTTTGGTAATAAGGATACGGTATTTATTTGAACGAGCATTTATTTATAGTATCATAGTTCAAGGTAAATTAGGTCACATGATGATCTGCCCTGAATTATGAATATTTTTTATTTAGCTATTTTTAAATTTAATATAATAACGAATACCCTAACTCCCAGAGTGAAATTATAAAGCCATTTCAGTTGACCCATTTTTTTTATCAAGTTAAAGCAACAACCGAGCTGAA
>DWNE01001585.1:0-21508 GCA_018249875.1 Cecropterus toxeus | reverse complement strand
ATTTAAATTATTTTATTGCTTTTTGGTGACATGGAAGTCGGTTTCTATTTTTTGTTAAAAAGTTTTATTTAAACTTAAGCCCGCCCACGCTGCTTTGTAGATTGGTGGTGTAGAGTGGATATAGTTAGGTTGGCTTAGGTTAGACACTTAGTGTATTGAGTACCTATAATCATTTTGAAAAATGTAAACGTAATTCTATAATAGATTTTCTTATGTTACAGCATATGTACACGTAATGAAATATAACAATATGCATTATGCAATATGCATATACGTTTTATATCGTGTACAAATATAACAAGTTTCATAAAACAATGAGTGACACACATTTCTTGAAAATTCTTGATAAGTATATTTTTTATCACATTTACAATTTATCATCGACGGTGAAATAGAATAGAAAATCTGTCATGTTTTCTTGGAAAATATACAGGAAAAAGCTCTGCCAATGCCAAATCAATGGGTACGCTTTGATCGTCATTGTTCCGTTTTCCTGAAAACAAGTTGAACACCCGTCGTTCTTAGATACAGTTTCGTTTTCTAAGATAACACTGGATGTTCAGACTGTTTACTATCTAAAAGTTTGGCAAGATGGCAATACTGTTTTTTTTTTATAATTATGAAGTAGCAAATGAGCAAGCAGCCCGCTTGATGGTAAATGGTTACTGCCGCCCATGGACATTTGTATGCAACTTCATATATATCTCCTGTTCTATATAAAGTCAGGTAACAGATGCGTAGCTACTCCCGAGGACTGAGATGGTCGCCTCATATAAAAGTGAGCCGGCAACCGCACCCTTCTACCGAAACGCAAGAACTGCTACACGCTAGAAATATAGTACGGTTTGACTAGGTAGTATGGTAACAGTATGGTACCACATTTGCACTTATTACTAGATTGAATCAGTTTAGGTATTTCTGTGGGAGAGTGAAGACCTAAATTTCAGGCGAATACTTTAATCCTCATGAGGTGCATTGCATCTGTAATTGACTATCAGTAGAACCCCTGTCCTACGTGGAGTTTTGACAGAAATTCATGGGCATCAACGACCTATGCTTTTGAACGACTGTGATTTAATAAAAATGGAAGACCTGAATCACCCAGAGTAACTTTAATATCGACGCGTATTATGTATAAGTTATAATTTCACAAATATTTGTTAAAAATATAGAACCCAAAAAATTTTCACCCACACATTTCCGTGGGTGTTAACTGATAAGTTTATTACATTAAGTATTATATGATAGAAGATATTAACTTTTCTTGTTCATATTTACGTAACCAAGTAACTTCCTAAATACGAATAACTTTATGAAAATTCTGTTTATCATAATTTAGCCCACGTTAAGGCATTAAAAGACGATTTTGTTACGTATAGACACAAGAAACTCAGAATAATAAACTGATAAATTTATGAACAACAACAAATCCTACTTCAGTGAAACCTTATAAATATATATCCGAACATATTACATACTAAACAAACATGTTGTTGGTTCCAAGTAAATCATATCGCAATATATCAGTTTATATAACAGGATTCAGACATTCTGCGAAAATTTGAAATGTTCCCAATTTTCTTTGAATAAATCCCCATAATTCGCTTAATTGAATTGCTATTAGCTGTAAATTGTCGTTAACGGTATTAGTAACTGAAAATTTTATAAGATTTGTTTTCATATAAATTTTGTCACAATTATCGTTTGATGTGTCTTTAGTAAGCTTCCAAAGGAATGTTGTAAACAGGAATAGTAAGTAAATGCGTCAAAACGATTTGAAATTGGTTGTCAATTAATTTCAGGTCTTATGTAGATCATTTGGATAAACTTTGGCAATTTGCTTTTGCAATGTTTCTTTGTTCCGAGAGCAGGACAGAGGGAGTTATTTAAAGTTTAACCTTCAGTTTAGCGATATCAATATTATTTTTAGTGAACGCGATCGATGAAAAATCTGTACGAACAATAACACGCACGATCTTTCGAACTGTGCCAACATGTGTACTTAGGCTGAACGCATACATAGATTAAGAATCTGATAGTTTTAGCAACTGCCAAAATTGCTAACAAACTGCTGTCAACTACTCGACGACTATTCAGTAGCTTATAAATCTGTACAGACGATCGCCTAGTGATAGATTTTTTTAACTAAATTGAATGTGACGCTCGTCTATCGCTCTGGAAACAAATTGGAAGATCCAGCTGCAGCGGCATAAGCATCTTTTCAGTAGCTCCAGCGACAAGATGATACTTCTAGAAACTATCGTTTAAGCGAAATTATCTAATGAGCGTTAAGCCTTACGTTTTACAACTATACGCAACCTATTGCGAATATTCCAATAATCAAACATACGGAGTATTGTAATCGTAAACATAGGAAGAAGAAAAATAGATAAACAACGCGCCAGGTTAGGTTAGTGGCACAGTTAACTAATAAAAATGATTTTCTATTTCAGAAAACAACGACTCATAAATCCCAAAACTAAAAGTAGTGAAGTTTTAATACGAGTACATTTGTATCTTTCGAGGCGTAAGATTAATGTCAGAACTATAAGAATAATGATGAAAAAAGTTAGACTACAATGAAGGTGAACTAAATAACTCTAAGAGCAGAGCATCTTTTAACAGTTTCAATAATGGAGTAAGATTCAAAATTACCCCATATTTTATAACTTACTTCCGACATTTTAGATTGTACTTAATGGGAATTTTTAATGTGGAATGATGGAATCTCTGAGTAAATTTTTAGGACGTTACGAGCAACAAATAAAATCTAGTATTGCTTGGAAAATAAACAATAACGTATAGATACGTATTCACAAATAAATAAAATTAAAGTGTCTGTTTGTTATGTCAAAATAACTGGTTTTAATAGAAACATACATATGTTATTTATGATTACTCAAATAAAAAATAATCAATCACATTTTTGTCTGTCTGTCTGTATATTCCGGTTAATCTCCGATACCACAAAAAATGACATGTTGGACTTTTGTAAACGCGAGTGAAACCGCGGGGCACATCTAGTACACAATAAACTTTTATGTACAAGCAAGAGATAAAACGGCGTGATTTATGACGTCCAACTGCTTTTTAATAAAAAAATATCCAGGCACTTTCATTTAAATCTCCTTAATTTACTCCTTAAGTGATCATTTAGCAGAACTAGACTTGTTTACCTCCTGGTTAAAACTTTATATTGTGCAATTGGAGAATACACCCACGGATCTTCGTAAACAGAAATGTCTTATCGTTTGTTGGAATGGTCGGCTCCTGGTGACATTTAGAAATCCACCCACGTTTTCCGACGTCCCTTGCAATATATTTTGAAGTGAAAAAATATATTAAAATACCTTTCCACTATGCGGATAAAAATACTCAGTAAATAAAGGGAACATTTTGAATTATAGCTCGTGTCACTTCCACAAATTTTAATATAGTGAGATACACAATAATAGAACGAACGAATACGAGGTAGAGTATAGTACTACGAGTATAGTTTGACCGGGGAGGTACCACCACCACACTTATTTCGCGTGAAGCAGTTTTTGCGTTTCGGTGAGAGTGCGGTTGCCGGTTCATTTTCATAAGAGGTGACCCTGGGAAGAAATAACGCATCTGTTATTTACTTCAAATAGAACCCCTGTTTCATATGAAGCAGTTTACAGGTGTTCATGTACGGCTGTGACCACTTGCCATCAAGTGGATTTCATGCTCGTTTGCTATTTCGCTCTTTTATAATAATAGTAAGTATAAGTAAGCGTGTGAATACTGTTTTCTTTGTCAGTTTGTTCTTCACTCGAATAATGAAGAAAAAAGGTGTTTAAATAATATTTCCTATTTTAACCTTATTGGTTTCATTTCAACGTTTAGCAATGAATCCAATTCAGTTAACTACGTATACATAAATGCTTTCATCAAGTTATGCGTTAAGTTAAGAAGAGTTGACAAAGTGCATGGTTGCCGTCACGAATATTCCAGGAAACATTAATGTAACGCAAGTATAAATAAGGGTACGGACGTTACTAAACTTGCTAAATTTAACTTTCTTATTGTATCACAAGTGAAGTTGTAAAAATAAACGGGATTACTTGTCGCCCACTTTCCTAAACGATCGTGATTCATTCGGGCATGTCGCGTGAAAAATGACTTTGCAGGTATGCGAGAACCGAACGTTAATACGATAATCACTAACTGTTGTATCCGGATACCAAAGGGATGAATAATAATGTACAAAGCTAAAGTGTTATGTAATGTTAAAAATGTTAAAATACATTTTTAGGGCAAAGGAAGAATGCTGTATAAACAGGTGTTGGTTAATATGTCAATCTACGAAAAATTCTTGTAACACCACAGATTTCATTTTCTTTATATGCCTGAGTAATTATAATGAAATCTAGCAATATAAAGATTTAAGGGGGAATTCTAAAATAACAAAATCATAGATGTATGTTTTTAAACATAATTCTCTAATATTTCACCCTTTTAAATAACTAAGAAATTTGACAGCTTTCCGGTAAAAAAGGCAGACAAAAATGTTTATGTACTGTTAAGAAACTATTTGCGGTTGAGAGCTACGGCCATACACAAATGTAAGTATGTTTGTGCAAAAGATCTATGGATGCAAGAAAAAACATACCATCGGAAAATATATCAACCGTTATAGTATATAGAAAAAAGAAACATAACTCGCAGTGTAGTCATACTTTGCAAAGATTTTCATATGCATAATGGAAGTGTTGGGACAAGCCTCTTGTAATGCCAGTGAGAAAGTTGCACGGCGAATCTTGAAACGGATCTTATCTATAAAATTAGTTAACATATTATAAATTATATTATTATTTACGTAAAAATGCCCCGAACAGTTAATTATCCATGTGAAATTGTGTAATAAAAGTTAGGTTTTTGTAAGCTGCTTATTCTCATGAGTTATCTTGTAACATACATAACATATTTGTTAACATAACATTTCCATAAGACTCCAGTACAAAAATTTGGATGAAACATTCACATCATTTATAATTTTTATCAACAGATTTCTCATAAAACGTAAATGGTTATAATCAGAAATTCTTCAATTGCTGTAAAGCTTATTATCATTACACGTTAAAAGTGCATTTGGTATTCATCGCGATACACTAACAAACATTAATTGTCGGGGGAGCGTACATCAATTCGAAAGGCCCACGTATAAGGGAAACGATTTGTTTGTTTACGGCAGTTAGTCGAGAGGTGAAATACGCAAGCATCGATCGCCCAGCATCCGGGCGGGTCGTTCCACTGCGAAGACGAATTCCTCCGTGACAACTTAATCTCGACATCTTAATTTGTTGGGCGCCGGAGTGGAATCTTCGGCGTCTCAAGAGCTCGGTCAAACACCTCACCTGCGAACGTACCTATCCGTAATTCAAGCCCGATCTGACCTGATTCGTACAAAGGACACTACCATTTAATCGCAGCAGTTCAACGCCATCGATCGTATTTTAAGTGCTTTCTGTTTATCAAATCAAAAAATAAAAACAAATGTGCCAGTTCTGTTTGGAAATGCGAATTAATTTGGAGAAAAATATCGGCGGATAGGTACGGTAACAAAGAGTAGGTACAATTCTCAAAAACATCCAGCGAAGGGGTCATTGTTTTGTTCAAAGAAAAATGACGTTAATTGTATCAATACGTACACGTAACATAAATTTACGGTTTTATCTTACAATACGCTTTTTATATATTATAACACGATGAAGAAATGCTAGGTACAATAGTAATAACCCGCGACTTCGTCCTTATAATTACACACCTATTTATAATATTTAGTAGTTAGTACAAGTTTCGTGTATAAGTATATTTATGGAGTTTATAAGAATCTATTTAACTAATATGATGACGTCAACGTTAATCATGATTTAGTAGAAATTGAGATATTCTTAAAAAGTCTAGTTAGGTTTAAAAGGCCTCTTCCCTGTAGTTTCGGGACCAGAATATCGATACGGTATCCCCTGCTTGTCGTAAGAGGCGACTAAAGGGGGTCTTTCGGGGCTGCCGGCAGAACGAGCGGAGCTCAAGCCGTCCAACCAAGCGACCGCGAGAAGAACGACGGCATGTTTGGTCACATGCCGTCGTAATCGTCTGAAGGCACGGTGAGCGTAAATGCTGGCTGCTAGGAAGGAATCACGTTTGAAGAAATTCGGTTATATTCCGTTGGAGATCCCGACGTTCTTTACGCAGCGCTGAGGACGACCGCCGGGGGAGTGGGGTGCAGTGCGGTAAAAATCCCACATAACCCGGCGTCGCTTCCACGGCGTCGGGTACCTTTTGAGGATTTCCCTCTCAAGAACAAAAATCTTTATTTAGAATATTATTATCGTAATATATGCATATAATATGTAGTACGTCATAACAAAAAATATGGCAAGAATTAAGATTGAATCTATTTCCACATCTTTTTGCTCCGCGGTTTGTCCGTGAAAATGTAACAAACATTTAGTAAGATGTAGTCACTTCCGCGAACATGGCGATGAAAACTGAAGCCCATAGTAATTTACAACCAGTTGACAACTTGTGTATTATAATAGTAAAATTAGGCGCTGCCGCTTTTTGGTTTAAATAATCATTCAGATAAAACTTTAAGTGATATATATAAACCTTTTAGTGATAATTATAAGGTAATACATAATTAAGGAAGTAAACGAAAACAGTGACTATTAATATCAGGTAGACTGAGTACATATTTAAATTTAATAGGAAATATTCCGAAATAGGTACTGCGGCAATCGAAAAACTGACTACACGAGAAACGTATACACGTACATAAAACACGCCGTTAGAAACAAACCACTGATGTGGAAGTGTTTGCTCGTGGCTCTAAGTACACGTGGCCGAGTGGTCCCGAGTAAACCACAAGTCACTAATGAAGCAAACAAGCGCCGGTCGCCACGTTACTTGGTGGAAACTTTGTTTGGAGGCTTCGTGTGGATATATTTATTTTTCCACATTAAATAGGCACTTATTTTACACGTGCTCGTACAAATTACACTATTGGGAAATTATATTTCAAAATGTTTTTTTAACGTTTAAGCTTAATATGTTTGGAGGCTTCGTGTGGATATATTTATTTTTCGACATCAAATAGGTACTTATTTTACACGTCTCAGTACAATTTACACTCGTGGGAAATTATGTTACAAAATGTTTTATTAACGTTTAAGCTTAATATAATATGAAAAAACCGTTTAAACTAATAGGTATTTAAAATAATAACTACTACGGCCGGATGGATATCATCCTCTTGCAAGAAATTATGACAACACCAGCCCACACATCGAGACCTAGTTTAAAGAATTCTCTGAAGATAGAGCAAATTAATCTTATAATGTAATTGTTTATATGTATAAATTAACAAAATTCTGTAAAATTGGATAAGCGGAGATTGACGTGCATGAACAAAGTGATATACCACTGTAAAAACTGAGACTTGAGCTACAGTGATTCAGATAATATACAGTGAGGCTAATGTTATAAACATAGCGTTTTCCTATACTACACGAAATTAATAAAAAAATATTTTTTTACATATTCGTATGATTTTGAAAAGAAAAAAAATATTTGTCGTATTTTATTTTGTTACAACATTGTGTAGGTGAGAAATGATAAAAGATGTGACAGTTTGTCATTCAGTCCGACAAGGCTGAATGTGGTGCAATGCATTTGCTTTGAACTTTAAAATGTCAACAAAAATGTAGGACTTGACCGATATCACTTACAGAGATACCGAATTTTTTTAATTGTAAACAATTAAATTATGAATATGAGTAAATTATTTATTGTAATTGTTTAAATTAGTTCGAATTCAGACACTTTAAACTAAAAAAACCTAAATATGTGCTGTACATATATATCATTTTCTACATTCATGATTAAACTATAGTTTACCAACGTAACGCTTACAGTTCGTATCATACCTTTACGTTTACGAATATTAGGTATTGCAAATTAGGTTCCGCAAACTAGGGTTCCGTGCCATTATTTATAAAAAAAAAACGAAAAGAAACACGTATTTGCATGCCCCCCCCCCCTCCCTTAAATATCAATTTTATCCGTTTTTATTCATATATTTGTTGTCATAGCGGCAATAGAAATACATCATCTGTGAAAATTTCAACTGTGTAGCTATCACGGTTCATAAGATACAGCCTGGTGACACACAGACGGACAGAAGGCCAGTGGACAGCGGAGTCTTAGTAATAGGGTTCCGTTATTACCCTTGAGTAAGGGACCCTAAAAATAAATACCAACTCTGTCGACTGTTACCTTTAATAATTATCTAAAAAATCATCAATGACTTAAATCTCAACGCTCTCAGAAACAAGTCAACAACAGCAACATCTAAGAAAAAAAACTCCATGTTATCTAAATATTTTTGTAGAAAGGAAACTCCAAAAAGCTTCATAATCACTACACGTGAATCTGTCAGGCGTATTCTACGAGATACTTATATAATTCGGAAGTTGCATTGTTAGGCGTATGAGTCACGTGCCGCGTTCGAGCGAGCTTGCAGAATATTCCAGCGAGCCGTCACTCCAATTAAGCACGTTGACTGTCAACGAAAGCTCTCCCGAATTGTACTGCGCAGCTATGCACGTGGTAAACGTGTTTCACGCGGTTGTGTTTCACTCGCTTTGTTTGCATTGAGGTAGGATTTAGTAAACACCCGACAAAGTTTCTACTATAATATTATTGTAAAATATTAATATTTATTTTACGTTTTAATATTACCCAGATTCATTTGTTGTGCTGTAGCTCAATGTGATCGGTCGGTTCAATATTATTTTTACAAACTCAGTTTGAGAAAATTTAAGTTTTGTTTTAATTTATATAATTTGTCAAGACTAGTGAGTGTAAGTTTAAGCAATTATATTTTGTATAGAACACTGAATGACATTTTTTCTTTAGTTAACTTTAAGACTTTAAACGACGACGATCCGCGACGTCTTTTGACGACGACTTTTGACGATCCGCGTGGCCCCGCGTTTACCATACCTATCTAACGCCAATGGGTATCGGATTCGATCCCCGGCCAGACAGGCATCTGAATGATGAGTTTAGATTTCTATTCTGCGTCTGGGTGTTTGTATATTCGTCTTTGTTTCCATAGCACCCACGACACAGCAGAAAATCCTACTGTGGGGCTATGAGTGTAGAAAGAGTCTTTTCTTTATTTTTTAAATAGTAGTATAGCAAAACGGCTGGAAATGAAGACAAAAATACTTTTCATTAACACATGAGATGCATGCATGCAGCATGTTAGAGCAACGAAAAAACATAAAAAATAGGTTCGACCCACGTAAAACTTACTTTTAGCAAAGAACGTTGCTTTTTTTGTGACATTTCGCCACATTATTAAAATACCTATATATCTAGAAAACAGGATGTGGGCGGAGGTCTTTCAAATGAAGATAAAAGGACTTTTATTGAATAATAATCGTCTATTTTAGGATCTTAGGAAGCTACACTCTGACCTTTGCTTCCACTTTAATGCTGCTATAACTCTAATCTGTTTTTAAAGGACAAGCATTACTTTTTGTGGATCATTTCACTAATATTAAATGAAGATGTAATCTTTGTTTTTATTCCCGAGATTGTTGAATATAATTGACCTTTCTTATTCAGTTTGAATCCAATAGAAATAACAGATTTATGTAAGTTTTTATGTAGACAGTACACGTGTAGAGGTGCCGTATGGTGTCGGTTTTAATAAGCACTAATTTATTTATTCTCGTGGTGGTCGAAGGAGGTAATTAATCTCCGAACAAAGTTCAGAGATTGGCAGTAGCGTTTTCATAAGGGCCCCCGACCACGTGGACCGATGACCTGAAAAATACAGCGGGGAACCGTTGGATTCAGAAGGCACAGACCGGTTGGAGTTGCACTATTTAGGGGAGGCCTATGTCCAGCAGTGGACCTCGAAAGACTGATGGACTGTACTGGATTTCCTACGTAACCAACCCTCATTGCGGTCACATACATGTGTAACAGGCGCGGGGACATTTGACAAGAGTAACCATTAGAAGAGCACTGTCCAGCACTTGACCTTAAGAGCTTATGGATGAATGAATGATTTAAGTATGTTGAATGACCTCTAGCTTGTATGGGCATCTATAATCAATACCAAACCTGAAGATCACAGATGTTTCGCTACCCTTGAGGATTACATATGACATCACAGTAAACTACACCGAATACTACTAAATGTATATATAGGTGTGGTAATAGAGTTCCGTTTTAGAATAAACAATATAGGAGCTGCCGCGATCAAAATAATCACTCATTTTTGTACTTTTATAAACTTACATATTTCATTATTATATAAAAGGCTCACTTATATAAGAGGCGACCGTCTAAGTCTTCGAGAGTAACGTTTCTGTGATCGACTTCATATAGAACCCCTGTTCTCTAATTAGCTTACAGATATCCATGGACTGCAGTAACCGCTTACCATCAGCTGAACTGCATGCTCATTTGCTGCAATATTATAAAAATACATGCAATAAGACCTATCAAAGCAGGTGAAACTCCACGTCAAAACTGAACGTCTGATAAAGATGATAAAGGTTAGACTGAGAGGATAAACTTATTTTACTCGACCACGTCAGAGGAAAAGGCAATGTTTTCGCGTATACTAGTATATGTCCATTTACTTGGCACTATATTCAAATGCCTTGGCTGATTTTACCGTGTGTGTTTTGTTGTGAAACTGTTCAGAAGGTGGTAGAGTGAGTACAGTTTAACCGGGGAAGTACCACCGTCACAACAACTTCTAGCGTAAAGCAGTTCTTGCGTTTAGGTGTGGTTGCCGCCACACTCTAATATAAGGTATATCTTAGTCCTCGGGAGTAGCAACGCACCTGTGATTGACTTCAGATAGAATCCGCGTTCTGTATGACGTTGTTTACAGAAGTCCATGGGCGGCAGTGGCCACTTACCAGGTGGAGTGTATGTCGTTTACTACTTAAATCTTATAAAAATGTGCTGTTAGTTTCGTTTCAAAAAGACATATCATTTTTTAAATAGAAATAGAATGCGAATAGACGAATAGTGGATGATGGAATAATAGAGCAAGGATTTTTTAATATTGATAACAAGGATAGATCAATAGACAGCTAGTAAGTATATAATCGAAAGCATCTGTTTGTACACTTCTATGTAAACTCCTAAAAGAGTGAACCCGATACCCGACTACTTATTAACTCGAAGCCGTAAAGGTCAAGCGCTGGAAAGTAATTTGATCCAATGTTTGGGATACACACTGGACTACAACAATGAGTCATCCCGTGCAACGCGCGAAATCCAGGTCGACCGGCCTCGGAGAAGGCCGCACGAGACTGCGGACATTGTCTCGCGATTTCATGTATAAATGTACTTTATATACATCTTAGGATTACGGCTATTTTTATGGTATCCTTATTAGCATTGTAGGTTGAGTGTTCGCTTGTTGACCTTTACAAGTAATACTGACAGTTTTTTTACTAGACTGAAATAGCAAACAAACATACAGTCCACCTAATTGTAAGTGGTCACTGCCGTCCAGGGACATCTGTAAGCAACTTATTCTATCTGAAGATGTTCACATATGCGTTGGTGCTTCCAAGGCCTATGGTCGTCTCATATAAAAGTAAGCCGGCAATCACCCATTTTTACCGAAACGCAAGAACTGCTTCACGCTATAAATAGGAGTGTTGGTGATACTTCCGCGGTCAAACAACGCTAGTTCTACCACCTGGTGAACTCCTCGTTATCCCACAACACAATGTTATTCCACAACTGGCCACGAGTCTCCTCTCGACATCAGAGGGGCTTAGTCTATAGCCTTTTCAAACATTTGAGAGCTTTTATTAAGGAACAACGTGCGGAAAGCTAGAAATGAAATGTCTTTATTTTTGTATAAGCCTACGTAGGCACTTAAAAAAAGTCATTTACAGTGTTTTGTCTTATACTACCACCGGATCGGATCAATATACAGTGTGTAAATGACAGCCTACCGAAAACTTAAATGGTAGATTTGTGACACTAAATAAACAAAAAATAACTCATCAATTTTCCTCGGAAATTATTGGTTCCCGAGTTGGTCATTTTTGAGCGCGCAATGTATTGTGAACAACGCGCGAGGTCATTGACCGAACGTCGAACAGCTGATAGCGAATTCATTACATTATTTTAACCTATTGCTGGTTTTCGTGAAAATCAATAATATGAGTGTTTTTTTAATATTCATGTTGCATTGTGCAGTAGTATTGAAATAATACCAAAATCTGTAAAAAAATGCATAAAAAGTAGGAAAAAGCGAGAAAAAAGCGATAAACAATTCCAACGCCATAAGCACCAGAATCGTGTCAGGAATCCATATTTTTAACATTCAGTTCGCCGTCATTTACACTCTGTATATAAATTTGAAAATTAGAAGTGCCTGGGATTCTAATCTTAGAACCCTCGATTGATAGGCCGAATACAAGTTCCTAAATTTTTAATGGCAGGCAGAATGAGGAACTTAACGTTATTGAAATATATAACCTACTCCATATGTGTTTACGGTCTTTACAATGTTTATCCACTGGTCACCACAGCAACGGCATAATAAAACAAATGAATACAACAAATTCTAACAATTATTATAGATTTTCAGTTGTTCTATACTTCCTAAAGAATAGCAATGAATGTAAAGTAGGGTCTGTTCAATCTCAATTTCAAATTAATCAAATTTGTATGCCGGCCAATGGATAAACAACTAATGAGTCACGCGGCGATTTTCTTGTTAAAATCGTCTTTCATCATCGGAAACGCGTCCGAGTATATATATTTCGCGACTTGGCTATTGTACCTAAGCAATTTTAACACGTCTGCGTCCAGATATGATTTACATTGTAAATTATGAGCGATGAAAATTAAAAACGGATTGTTTTGGCGCGGCAAACTTAAGCTCTTCTTATTCTGAGAGGGAATTGACTAGTTATTTATATAATATGGTTATAAACCCATTACAGTTGGACTCTGAAGGCACCATTGCCGCGTCTATATTTATGTATGTATGTATGTATGCATGTATATTTGTTTGTATGTATGTTCATTTCTTTGGCATGCGCTACAGCTCAAACGGCTTGACGGATTGTGACGTATGATGTATCATTTGAATCGTCTCAGTTTGCATAGTGACATAGGCTATATAATTAAAAAAATGGCACCTGAAAATAGAAGCAAAAGGGAGGGACGATTTATTTTATTATTACGATGATATGGGTATCAAATGGAAGATAGAAAATAGACTAATCTAAAAATATATAATATATATATTATTTTACATGTCTCTTTACTTGACTATTTTGACAAAAACTTATATAAGCGTTAAATAAAATTTATTATATCGTAATGAACAAAAGTTTCGTTATAAGTAGTCAGGTTTTTTTTTAATGTTTTTAACGATGATTTCTACTAGTTTATAATAATTATGGTAGTAGTAAACGAGCATGAAGAATGAAGCATTGAAAAATCGCTTTATGTATATAAGTAGAAATAAAAAGCAGTATTGCTATTTGTAAAGTTACAAGGATAATTACCATCATAAGATTCATATCATTAAAACTTTGCTGTAGATCCAGACATTTTACGTATTCTGTATTCGAAACATAGACATTGTTTCGTATACAATACAGTTTTGAGAAATATTTGTTCTACAACAATGAGTCGTGACCTGCACTGCTAAATCCAGGTCGAACATCCTAGCGGAGGCGGAACGAGGCTCGACAACGCCCGACATTGTCCTGAAACTCGGGTATTGTCACTTTATACTATCATTTTCCGGTTCAGTATAAACGTGCCCTTTTAGTATCTAGGACGCGTGGCACAGAAGACTTCCAGGCTTTTTAATGAACAAATAAACCCGGAAAGCTTTAACGCAGTATCTTTATTTTCTGTGCTGTATGTATATTCTGATGTATGAGCTCTAAGGTGATATTATTAATACGAGAGAAATTATTAATCCACTAAATAAATTTTAATAAAATAGCAAATAAAATCTTACAAACTAAAATATAATTGAACTTAATATATTTCAGGATTTCTCAAAACTGGGCTGTTCTAGCCCCTAGGGCACGCCAGTTTAAATCCGAGGAGTTTAACCTTTTCAAAAATAACAAATCCAATACTGCCAACCTTGCCCTATAGATCATAATGCGGGTGGAAACATAACACGTATTTTTATGTTTTAAAACATTTATTTATTTAAGTATGTCACTGCACAAATGTTTTATTATTAGTGAAGTGGCATATTCAAGTGGTGTCGTATAGCAATGGCCTTCTCATTGTTGGCAGGCCCAGCAGATGTGTCTTATACCGCTAATTGTCATGAAAGTAATATCACCGGATATGTTTCAGACCTTTCGACCTCCGGTTGACATCTCACAGCAGTGAAATAAAGCCAGCTTTCCGTTACTCGTTCTTATTTGTTGTTTAAAAATAGGGCCTGTTTGTTTTCGGTTTCCAAAGCCACCAACTTTTTGAATAAGTTTGATAGTGAACATTTATTTCATGGAAGATAAACTAGCATGCTGTCTACTAGATGATGTGTACTGCCGCCCATGAACATCTGTAATTAATGTCAGATAAGGTCACTATCCTACATGAGGTTTTTCACTTGATTTGATGGTGCACTGCGCTGATAATTGTTTCTTCCATATCCCACTTTAAGATATTCTTGCGAGTTGCAATAAACACAGTTAATGTTAAGCTAAATTGCCACGTTCGCTTTAAATCCTGCAAAATGTTTGTAATAATTAAACTTTGAAGAGTGCATTTTCCGTTCTTTATTAATCGAAGCAATTAGCTGTAACAATGCGTAATACGGAACTGCACAAAAATGTTTATAATTTCAAAAAGATTCGACTTTATGCGTTCAATGACACTGGCTTTACCGAAGAAAGGCTTTGTTAGTGTTAATCTGGTTAAGCCTTGGCCATGTTCACATGTTGGTATGTGAAAGACATAATTATTGCCGTTATAAGTCAGCCTTGTACTACGTCATTCATAAAGCACGTCATCCAGCGGATCTGTTGTCATCAGGTTTAGGTGGTAGCCATCGTCTACCATTTGTCAGTTAACTCGTAAATATTTCTAGTGGAATTCTCGAAACGGATCTTAATGTTCGCACCGTCTTGTTAGCCAATCTGTCTTCTACTGCCTAAGCATATCTCACGACGATCCAAAATACCTGAATACTTCGTACATACTTCCTTGCTAAGCTCACCACAAACAGCTGTAAACATTAAAAACAATATATCCTTTGTTCTCTTCATTGTTATTACAAGACACAGTTTCATAATACGATGTTAATAATCTTACAGTGTCAAAGAACTCGTCGAGATTTTGCGCGCAGCTCATATCTCAACTCAATCGTAAAAGCTTAATTCATTTCGGAGTTTTACTCATGTAAATTCAATCGCTTACATAAATAATATTCGTGTGATTATAATTTTTGAACAGGAAATGATGATAAATCAAAGGAAAGTTTTTGTTTGGGTAAAATAGACGTGTGGGCGAAAGTTATTTTGGAACAGATACTATTTCAGCTGTTTGTTTAGGATTTCGATAACGTGTTTTGTAGTGTAACTACAATGCGCCAGCAACATTTACGGAACCAGTATTAACGGTGTGCAGGCGCCATTGGAGGGCGGGCGGCGCGTCGCTCAGCTTCGAATTCTTGAGAGCTCCGGGCATCCGGCGAGTGCAGATGGCATCATGCCAAATACACGCACCGCTAACACACTGTGGAATCCACCGGGAAATTATCGTTTTACAACCCTGATTTTACAGATGTCATGAAATTTCAGAGAACTCAAAAAGCTTGTATAGTAATTATTGTTTGCGCTTGTTTGACATTGGGAGTTCAAAGAAAATAACCATGGTCATTTTATTTCAATGTTTAAAGATTATGTAGTTCAGGTGCTTACGTTCTATCGTATTATAAAGAGAAGTTCTTTATTTATCACCATCCCATTATTGTCCCATAACTGGGCGCAAGTTTTTAAGAACCTTAAAGAGTTAAAGAGGATTAAAAAATTAAAGCAAGCAATAAATCTTCAAAATTCGTATCAGATATGTGACCTGAATTTGAATTCGAACTTTCAGAACAGGAACTCTATGATTTAAAATTCTAAAGTTATATTCTAAACTTAACAGTTTAGTAAATGAACTATTAAATCAGATATTATTTTTATATAGTCAATGTTGTAAGTAGCACACATTAGTATGTTAAATAAAAAAGCGGTTTCCACACATTCTAGCCACGACTCAGTCACGCCGACTACCGGCAGAACAAGATCGGCGCCGGGCGACTTATTATACCCATCGTCCCATACTTATCCCTGAATTCCATGATACACCTCGCTACCGTAGTAGATCGTCAATCTGTCAGCGGTTACTAAGCATCTCATCGCTTTGCATTATATTAATTCCTGAACTCATCAGAATTCCGCAACTCATCGCAGGTTTTTTATTTTCGCCCTATAATAGCAGTATCGAGCTCTTCTGCATTCTGTTTAAGGAATTTGTGGTATGGAAGAGAAAATGGCATCCCAACTTAAGGGTCTCCAAGGGTCATTATGTGTTTGTGACTATCAGATGAGGCTACAATTCTATTTGAGATTGAAAGAGGGCTTATTACTTATCATGCATCAGCATTAGCGGGCAATTTACCTGAGTTTTCGTGCTGGGTTACTGGTTCAATTTCATAGCTGTATAAAGCTGTAGCTGTTTGTACTGAATATTATAGATACTATCGGTCTTTACAGCTGTAACTAACTTCGGATCGAGTTCATAGAGCTCAATCACGACTAAAAAATGTAAACTGTAAGGCAACAATGGATTGGCTCAACGTAATTATTTTCTAAATGTATTAGAAATATTAGTTTTATTTAACTACTACCATCTTTTGAATAGACATTATCATACAATAAACTTTTTATATATATTTGGTATTAATTTATTATGAAATTTATAAATAATATTTAGCCTAAAAGTTATAGAAACATTATTAGTTTCCGAAAATATATTACTTCCGTAAATATTGAAAATAGTTATTTTTAAAAGCTTTTATTTTTCTTATTCCTAACTGATTGGATCGGATCGGATCTAAGAAACTTCTAAGAAAATAATAATATTTTTTCGGTCAGAGATTTAACAATTTATGGTTCCAATAAATGTTTGTAATGATACGAGTGAAATAATACTTACATAGTATCATTATATTGAACGCTACAAAGCTAAATAAACGAACAACGGCCTAGTTGTAACTTTTAAACGTAATTGTAAATTGTAAACTAATGACGTTTATAAATTCGGTTACTGAAACAATAAACGGTTTATTGCGAAATGCGTGTTTCTATGAAAACAGGTGCTATGTTCCTACGCAAAAATTCATTCAGAAGCGTAATATGTAATCATGTTTCCTATATACATAAATTAGTTGTGTTGTGACGTCTGTTGGTTTTAAAAAATAGTTCCTACACTCATAAGCTGTCGTGATAATACGTTAGTTGGAGTAACATCGGGGTGACGAAAAACTAACTAAGCTATCTTTCGAAATTGTAGACAAAATTCACCAAATTTTATAACATTGACAACTGCATATGCCGTCATGAAAATTATCTAACTAGCTAAAGTTGGCTACAATTTAAGTCGACTTATTTTACCCCAGTTCCGATATTACCCCAATTTACCTTAACGATGCAAAATAAAAACAGGGTGCAAGCGGACAATTCATCAACGACCGTATTGCTAGGCACGGGTCTTCCTTCAGAATGGGAAATGTTCAGGCCATTACACACTACGTTAAGTGTGGATTTCTTCAAGACTTCACACACTTTTGGAGAAGTTTGTTTGCGTGTGGGATTTCATCACTTTTTCCTTCATCGTTAACGCAAGAGATTCGTGATTTCGTGATTTCTAGTATGCACGAGTTTGAGAAATCAAACCAAATTTCCGGATTTGAATCCACTAGTATATTATTGCATTTTCGCGGACCGTGCCGCGTGAAAAAGTTCGTAAATACTTTGAGTTATTACTATTAGTAATATGTTTGGCAACACGTGCGAGGCGACGGGCATTCAGCGGCAGATGTCGAAACGCGTTGCTTGCACAACGTTTCCGGGTAAATGTCGCATTGTTTACACTGTTTTCAGATTTTTAACAACTATTTTAAGAAACCTACTGTGAGTTGTTTGATGTTGGTGATATATCCCGTTCCTGTGACTTTCGAAATGGCCGCAGTATTTTGCAGTTTCGAATGATTTTGAGATTAAATTAGTATTACTTGGCATTACGCGATAAGGGATAAAGCATATATTCTTTACGTACTCGTATGTAGTCACATTGAGAGTAGTGATGGCCGAATAGTTGAAATTCAGCCCCTGAATTGAGGGTCCGAGGTATAAATCGTGCCTGCCACCACTGATTTTTCTGAAATGATGTGTGTATTATAAATTCATTATCACTGCTTTCCGGTGAAGGAAAATATCGTGAGGAAACCTATATACCTGAGAATTTAAAAAAAAAGTTTCAAAAGTGTGTGAAGTAAACCAATTCGCCCTTGGCCTGCGTGGTATCTATCCTTCCTATTTTCTAAAGTATATGATAAAGTAATACAACTACAGTACAGTATAAAGGCTATTTTTATAATACAACTACAATTTGTATCGTTAATACTAATTGGGTTTTACGAATTAGGGTTAGCATATCGCTGTTTAAAGCCAGGTAAGCATTAAACAATTCTCCTTGTTTTTCATTGTTTTACGAATTAACTTTAAATAGTAGACATTAAGGAGCCAATAACCACAGTGGAAGTAGAACACCATTGCATTTCTAAAAAAATAGAGCTAAATAATTTGAAATTCATTTATTTTAAATTTTGTTGAAAACATCGTTATGTTATACTAGAGTTGAGAGAGAAAAGCATTCCTAAACATTTTATTTCTATTAATCTTGTATCGTCTTTAGCGATTTACAGTAACTCATCACTACTCGACAAGAAAATTTTCCCATCATATTTGTAATCATAAAGTACAATTTTAGAACAGTTATTGTAACGATCATTACATAATAACGTAACGCTATACGATAACGAGAATCGTATTCAGTTTTGAAACCGTTTGTATGGCTTAACCCAATTCCTGATGAATATCGTATAAATCTATACGCGTAATAATTAATCTAAAAATTTCGTATGTCTGTACATTGCATGAATTTGTGAAACGTATAAAAGTTTGTGAAACATCAATCAATCACGAATCATTTAGACGCTATTGATGTTATTCAGATTTTCTCGTACGGTAAGACAAGAATATTTTTGTAGTATATAAAAATAATGTAGTATATTGGCATTTGCCAGATGGTAGAGCCAATGTAGTTCCACCGGGGAAGTACCACCGCCATACGTATTTCTAGCGTGAAGCACTTCTTGCGTTTCGGTGGAAGGGTGTGGTTGCCGGCTCACTTTTATATAAGGCGACCATCTCAGTCTTCGGGAGTAGCAACGCATCTGTGGTCGACTTCAGATAGAACACGTGTTCTATAGAAGTTGCTTACAAATGTCCATGGGCGGCAGTAACCACTTACCATCAGGTGGGCTGCTTGCTCGTTTGCTATGATCGTATGCTATTATTTATATTTATAAAAAAAAAGATACAGCTAGAAAGAACTAAAAGTATTGTCTTTGCAAACCGTGTCAGTAATGGGACAGTACGCAATTATAAACCATAGACTTATATTACGTAAGTTTAATTGCATTAGAACGATTAAAGTTAATGAAATATATGATACTCAGAAAAGTAGTTATGCAATAAAGATTAATTGACAACATCCAATTATTTATATCAATTTATCCGGTGGACTGATAAATTCATAATTAATTTTGACGTTATGAGTAGGAACTTTAGTTTCGTTTTGATAAACCGCCAAGTTTAGATAGGAAAACGTTTTAGCACCTATTCACACGGCCAGTATTCTTACCCATGCATGTGAAGATCCAAATATTCAAAAACTGCAGAGAAGCTACTTACATTTGTATAGCTTCTCTGCAGCTTCTTGTCGCTGTGTCGTGTCAATGTAGCTACACAATGTTTTTTTGTAATAAGAGTCGAATTTCACATACGCGGACATCACACCAGATAATTTGTATGGCTAAATGTAGTTCGTGTGAATTAAACAATGGATTATTATACAAATTTGCAATCGCCGACGCAGTTGCGTTGTGGTTTTACTGTGGCAATAGACACTTAATCTTGAGTATTTATTTATGTCACAATATCACAGACGAGTTTTAATTACCTAAAGAAAGCTTATTTACGCATTATCGTCTCACTGCTGGGCACGAGTATTGTCACAGAATGGGAGAGTTTTAGGTCATAGTCCACCGCGCTGGCCAATTGCGAATTGGTAGACTTCACACACCTTTCAGAGCCCTTTTTTTAGACAAGTCTCAGATGTGCAGGTATCCTCACGATGTTTTCCTTCACCGTAAAGCAGAGATAATTAAATTTTAACACGCACATAATTTTAGAAAAATCAGTGGCCTGTCTGGGATTCGAACCGGGGACCCTCGGTTGTAAGGCTGAGTTTCAACCATTAGGCTATAACTGCGCTAAAAAATATAAATACAAAAATACTATCTTTAAACGAATGATAGTAAACGTGACTTATTTATTTAAAACATTACAGTTGGACCGCCACCAGCACCCAGCATACGACGACATCACCTCCGCGCTCTCCAACGTGACGGACCCGCACACCAGCGTGATAATGGATCACCCGTTCTCCTTCCTAAACATTCTACCTTACGATCTCAGCAGATACTTCACGTATAGAGGCTCCCTGACCACGCCCCCGTGTTCAGAAGTAGTCATTTGGCTGGACTTCGAACAACCTGTGCGATTGGCGCATGATCAGGTGAATTCCTTGTCACTTTTAATATTGACAAGATAATTATATTGTGTTTAACGGGAAATAGTGTAATCGTTTGAGTTGCTCGTTTGACTGAGGCAGGTGTTAAGTTTGTCGACAATGTTGGAGTTACTATGGTATATACTATGCTGCTGCATTTACTATTCTATCATGTGTTTAGTTTCGTAATTTACTTTGATCTTTTTAGTACCCGAGTCAATGTACTTTCTTTTAAAGGAGATATAACTTACAAGATATGGTATAACTTAGATATGAAAGGTGTCTCAGTTATATACCTACCACAGTATGCATTTTTTAACTTTGGTATTATTTCTAATTTCGTAGAAGGCAGTTACTGATTTCACGACCGCTTAATATCAGGTCATATGGAAACATTGCCCCTAAGATTACATACAAAAAAATATTGATTGCAACTTAAATTATTTTACAAACGATTGTTTATGAGACATTTTTACAAACGATTTGTTTATGAAACTAAATAATTTTTCGTATTATATTTGTTCAAGACAATCAACTT